>ML461835.1:0-14234 GCA_005239535.1 Nicotiana rustica | reverse complement strand
GTAGCGGCTATTATTGTCATGTCCGGGTAGTTAGGCCCACATCATGCCTTATATGTTTTTTCTCGTAATGCCTGATATGTTGTCTTGTAATGCTTTATATGATTTATTGTGACGCCATATGTACCATGAAATTATTTTTTGCATAGTGTTATTTCTCTGAGTCTTTATGGAAAAAATGGTTGAATGGCAAGGAATTTGTTGTGGAAAGTAAGAAAGTGAAATGAATATGGGATCGGGTCGTACGCCACGACAGTGTTGAAAAGAAATTGAAATGAATATGGGATCGGGCCGTACGCCACGAAAGTGTTGAAAAGAAATTGAAATGAATATGGGATCGGGCAGTACGCCACAGCAGTGTTGAAAAGAAATTGAAATGAATATGGGCTCGGGCCGTACGCCACGGTAGTGTTGAAAAGAAATTGAAATGAATATGGGATCGGGCCGTACGCCACGGCAGTGTTGAAAGGAAATTGAAATGAATATAGGATCGGGCTGTGCGCCACGGCAGAGTTGAAAAGAAATTGTGAAATATATGGAATCGGGTCGTACGCCACGTCAAGTGTAGAAGGTACCTTATGGGATCGGGCCGTACGCCACGGCGGATCTAAGAATTTGTGATTTTTGTATCGTTCGGTGGTCTTACCCTTGAAAGTGCTTTATTGTTTAGTTCAATATTTGTTTGGACTTCTGCCCTCGATATATATACTTGTTGTTTATTTCCCTGATATGCTTACTGTATTTCATTATATTTCATCATATGTTATTACTGTTGGACCTTAGTGAGTATCGAGTCGACCTCTCGTCACTACTTCTTCGAGTTTAGGCGGGATACTCACTAGGTACATATTTATTTAATATGTACTCATGCTGTACTTTCTTTTCTTTTATGTACTTGACTGTACAGGTCTGGAGGTTGGCACGTCTGACTATCAGGCCGGTGCTAGATATTGATAGCGTGGTCATTCTTCACGGTGAGTTGCTTTCCCGGCGACTTCCTAGCAGTACCCTGGAGCTCTTTTGTTATATTTCTCTGTCCATTTCATCCGGACGGAGACTCTGTATATATTGTAGTCATTGTATATTCAGTAGTTGCCCGTGACATTCGTGACACTAGTTCCTGGCACACACGCGTAGTGTATATGTATATCTTTTGGGTTCGGGTTGTACAGGCATGTGTACGTTTTATTTCGGCTTTGTATCTACTACGACTTTACCTTCACTCAAGGCTAATATCATGTTAGTTGTTATAAACTGGTAATCTTTTACTTGTTTAATCAGATGGGAAGGGTATCACTTAGTGTAAATTGTGTTGGCTTGCCTAACCCCGTTGTTGGGCGCCATCACGACCCGGATTAGGATTCTAGGTCGTGACAATAATGAACATAGAACAATTAAGATATGAATCAATTAAATTGGAAACGGGAAAATGATCATGTTTAACAGGCAATTTGGTGGTGCATAGATACTCCTCACCTCACCTATACACCACACACATGCATTTCACATAGCAAACAAGTGGGGAGTCCTATACCCTCAAATCAAAGTTAGACCAAACACTTACCTCAATCTCGCAAGAAATTCACTGTTCTAGCACTGCATTTCCTTTAGAATTTGCTTCTAATTCGATCGAATCTAATCACAATTTGTTCAATGTTATCAATCATAGCCTAAAGGAATCATATTTATTGAAAAGCAATGGTTTTCCTAAGTTCTCCTATTCAATTTCAAAAGTCGACCCCGAACCTGCTTGGTCTAAACTCGAGGTTCGGACCAAAACCCGTTTACCCAATCTCCCCCGAGCACGGATATACAATTGGTATTTGAATCCGACCTCAATTCGAGGTCCAATTCCCTAAAATTTGAAATTCCTAAGTTCTAAACAAAAGCCAAATTTTTATCATGAAAACTCTAGATTTTTGGTTGAAATCAGTGTTAAAAGTTGTTAGGAATTGAAAAATATTAGTTAGAGATCACTTACCAATAATTTGGAGAAGTTTGGGTCTTTGGAAAATCGCCTATGGAGGTTTAGGGTTTTAGAAAATTTGAAAAGAAGGAAAAATCCCGTCAAAAAGCTTATATAACAGGCTGCGGGTCTCGCATTTGCGAACCCTGGGCTTCCGGGAGAGATATCGCAAATGCGAATAGGACCTCACATTTGCGAACATGGTCCTTCGCATTTGCGACCCATGACCTTGCATTTGTGAGATTAGAGGCTAGACATTGGCTTCGCATTTGCGAAGCCCGGCCTCGCATCTCGCAAGAAATTCACTGTTCTAGCCTATACGGAACTCACCCGATCCTTCGTGGATCCAAACCAAACATGCACAAAAGTCTAAAATATATCATACGGACTTGTTCGTGCAATCAAATCATCAAAGTCGGATGTCGAACCCACGAGGACTTGTGATTACTTTTTGACAAATTCAACTCTATTAACTTATCAATTTAATAGGTTTATCACAAAATATATATAATTAACTAAGTTACTACCTAAGAATACCAAGTAATTAATGAACTAGAAAATCAACCAAAACAAATAGCAATTTCGATTAACAATCAATAGGAGAGGATATTCCAGGGTCACGGGCTAGCTAACAATCGTGTTATATTCATGGCTTAAAAAAACTAATTGATTTATCCTGGGTTGTTTATTGACATGGTTGATATTACTAATAAGAATCTTTCGAGTTCTTATTCGCCTATTCAAGTTAACTTAATGCCTATATGTCTATGGAACCAAGATTAACAAGAATGCATTCACAATTCCTGTATTTCAACCAAGCAAGGCAATCTGGTATATGTCTATCCTAATAGCGAATCCGTTCCCCGATGCCCGGGTTCAAGAACTTGCTCTATTTAATGCTTTATGCAATTTAGAATTCCCACTTTCAAGTTCAACTCTAGATTCGTAAATAGTATTTCATTGTTAGCTACTCAGTAAAATAATTGAGAACAGAATTAAATAAACAACCCAATATGATAAAATCAACTTTGTCAAATTAAACTTCAAATATAACATTCATGTTTCACCCATGACCCTAGAATAATGGGGTTCTTAGCCACACATGTTCATACAATCACCAAAAATAATCTTTTCAAACATGAAATCAATGAGTACTAGAAATATATGGAAGAATTGATCAAATATGTTCTTCCAAGTGTGTTGCTCTTTCGTTTTCCTCCCCAAAATCACGTTCCTCCCTCAAAATTGAGTTTAAACTTGCTTTTATACGTGTTGGGTAGGTCTAGGGTCGAATTAACCTAGTCCCGGTCGAACTCGAATAAAATCCCGTCATCGGCACCCTGAGTTGCGTCGGGAGCCCACCAGGGCGCTGCTTGGAAAAAGTATTCTGCCTCCAGCGCCACAGGTGGCGCCATGCCCTTCCTGTGGCACCGAATTTCGCAATTTTCTCGGTTTCGTCCGTTTTTGCTCTAATTTCACGCGTTTCATCACCAATTGCTTTCAAATCATTCCTACACATAAAAACACTACAAATTAATACAAATAATCACAATTAACATCTAAAACTAACGAAACAAAAGTAAAATACGAGGCGATATACATGAAAATATATATACTTTAGGCTAAACATCAATCCCCCACACTTAGACTCTTGCTCGTCCTCGAGAAATGGGACGAAATACTACCCTCCAAGACGTGATTAACACTATGAAAGAGGATATCACAATTAATTCAATCAACACCATACCTTTTGAATATAATCGATATTGACAATTAAGCATGAACACACAATTTTCACATTCTTCCCGCTTTTAAATAGCCCAAGTATACTCAATATTATTCAAGGAACTCAAACAACTCAAACAACCCCTCCACAACCACCTTACCACAAAATATGATTCGTTACCACTAAGCATACTCAACTTACACACTCACCCAACACAAGAAAGAATACAACATCACCAATCCGTCATGAGACCAAGTGCCCTCACCACAAGCAAAAGAGTGAATATCAAGGTAGTCCACACATTCAAATATGTCATTGAACATATATTAAGGACATCACACAATTGAATAAAATTCACTCACTCTACTGTACATCTCTACTAAACTGAGCTAGCCAAATCTAGGATCAATTGGGACTTTAAGGTTGAAATTTAGGCTAAGGGATGGGTATGATATATTTAGGAATAGCGACTAACCCTCCTAAGCACTTTAATACACTACACTCAAAAATCAAACTCAATTGCTTCTCAATCCATACACTTGTCATACATCATATATAACACAACCCTCTTCTCCATTAAGCACCTCTATGGTTTCACTAGCATGAATGAGAATGAATAGGAGATGTGTGTCTTTCTACATTATTTGAACTTTTATTTGCTTTTTTTTTTCATTTCTTTTTCTTTTCTTCACACACTCCATACTATGAAGTTCATAAGCTAGTGAACGTTTTTCACAATTTTAGTGCACCATACGGGCCCTTCCATGCTTCGACTCAAAAGCCACCCCACACTTAGTCCTTTCTTACTTCTTTTAGCGCTCATTTCACAATTAAAGTGCTTTAAGAGGTAATAGGATCAAAACAATGTAAATTAAGAACAAAAGGATATAGGCTTGTAATGTGGTTGTCAAGGAAACGGTCTATAGGCTCAAAAGGGTTAGCAACGGGAAAATTTTATTTGTCAGTGAAAAGCACTTTTATGATCAAGAAAGAAACGCCTACGTCATCTCCTATACTAGCATAACTTAATGATTTCACGTTGATAACACACGGGGCAAGTTCTAGACTACACAGGATAGCACAAAATATCAACAATCCTTACACACACATGGCACTTGACTCACTCAAGACGGTTCTGTGTGACTCTCAAGTCAGGCAAGCATAACAAGTTAAGAATTTTTAAGCAACAATGCACTAGGTAGCATACAAGTCAATCAACTAAGAAAGAGGCGTCAAAGAGTACGCTACTTAATTTACTTGGGCATTACAATTCAAATCATATATGCAGGAATACAGAGCGTATGCCATAACTTAACTAGCCAACACCAACCATGTCAATAGGTATCTTAGAGCACCTCAATTTTCTTCCTTAACCTACTCCTAAAAGAAATAAAAATAAAAATCTAGAATACCCGGTTCAAGTTACACCCTTGGAAAAGAACCGGTGTCGAAAGAAAAATCAAGGGATACTACCTAAGTACTTAAAAAATAAAAGAAAATCTTTTTGGTATTTTACTCGGACTTTAATCCCTCAAGAAAATTGTCCATCAGATCCATCGTCGGGAAAAGTCTGATTTTATCAATTTTTTTTAATTATAAAATTAATCACCTAAAATACTACACTATTATAATAAACAGAACTACGAAACTGAAAAAAACTAAGAAATTAACATACTAATATAATACTATTAATGACCTAAAGGAATTTCTCACCCCACACTTAAAAGAGTGTAGTGTACCCAATGCACAAATAAAGCAAAAAATAACAAGGGTGGACAAGAAACTCCCTGAAAGGCCAAAGGCCGAAGCACCAGTAGCTCACGGGGTACTCAGACCTCTCCCACGAAAGGTCTTTTGTGCGGGCACCCCACACTTATTTCCAACCATCTAGCTCGCTTTTGCACTCTTCCATTGGCTTTGTTTCTATTGCTCATAGTCCTACAAAACAAAAATAAATACTACAAGATAATAAAATAAAATAAAAACAAAAATGAAAGAAAGCAATACAGTTGGGTTTCCTCCCAACAAGCGCCTGATTTAACATCGCGGCACGACACTGCTACTCTATTCAGGCTGGGCGCTTTCTCTTCTTCTTTCTCCCATTAAGCCTAGCCTTTTTACACGCTCTCAGAAAGTCTCCTCTTTAATCTATGGCTCTTTTCTCAATCATCCTTTCACACTCAGCTTGCAACACCACCTCCTCCAACTCAATTTTCCCATCTGAATCACGACAATTCACAAAAGGACTCTGCTCTATCCCCTTCAGCTCTACCGCAGTAATCATGCACAAGTCCTCATAATGCTTAGGGAGATTAAGTGCTTTGTACACATTAAAAGTGATTTCCTCATCGCCAACTCTCATCTTCAACTTCCCTTCCCTAACATCAATAAGTGTTCCACCAGTAGCTACGAATGGTCGCCCCAAAATAATAGGTACTTCCTCATCTGCCTCATAATCAAGAAAAATAAAATCAGCAGGAAGAATAAACTTTCCCACTCAAACTAACACATCCTCAATAATTTCTTCTAGCATGACTAGTGATCTATTAGCCAATTGCAAAGTGATTGTAGTAGGTTTAAGCACCCCTAATTCGAGTTGCTTGAACAAGGAAAACTTAGCCCTCGGTACATTGGACCATATAAGATCATACGCAAGGTGGGCCAGGTAGCATATGAGTTAGAATTGCCTTCTGAATTCGACTCTGTACATCTGGTATTTCATGTGTCTATGCTCCATAAGTGTATCAGAGATCCTTCCAGAGTCGTGCCATTTGACGATGTTCAGGTCACAGAGTAGCTATTATATAAGGAAGTTCCCATTTATATACTAATAGACATATTCGGTGATTAAGAACTAAGGACGTAGCTTCGATTAAAGTACTTTGGAAAACAATAATGTGGAAGAGATGACTTGGGAAGCTAAAGAAGACATGAAGTCTAGGTATCCTCTCTTATTTCCGCTTCTAGAGAAGGATCAGACGGAGACATCATAACTTTTAGGTGCATGTATGGATTCTTATATTAGTTATCGTCATTGGTTATGTAAAGCCATTCTCATTATTAATGATTGTGGCATTATGTGGCATTGTGTTATTGAGTTTTTCTACGGGAAGGTTTGGTAGTAGTACTGTTACAAAGGAAACTCTGCCATAATTATATAGATTTCGTGGAGTTAAACATTCGAGGATGAATGTTTCTAAGGGGGAAGATGTTACATTTTGTGTTTTTGTACGTTAAATGTACCCCATGGTAGGGGTAAGGTCTGCGTACACACTACCTTCCCCACACCCCACTAGTGGGATTATACCGGGTTATTGTTGTTGTTGTTGTTGTTGTACGTTAAAGTTTTATCGTAAGTCAATCAACGTAAGCTCGGGAATGAGATTATTTATAAAAATATAGGTATTTATGCTATTTATAACAGTTGATAAGTAAGGTTCATGAAGATTAGAGGATAAAAAAATTGAAGAAAATGAGTTCCGTTGAAGTTTGACAATTGGTGATTAAATATGGTCCAAGTATCCCGTATTTATGGACTAGTGCCATACAATGTACCACTGACCATCATATTAAGGTGTATCAAGTATGTTAAAAGTGATTTGTATTTTAAGTAAATTAAGATAATACTTAATTAAGTGTGTAATGGGTTAACTAATGGTTTTAGTGGGAGATTATGAAACTAATTAGGAATTTCTGTCAAAGAAACTAGTGGAGATACCATCTCCATGTGACAACAAATGGGAGTACTAATCAAGCCTAATAGTGACTAGATAATTTATGTAGCTAGGTGGCATATTGTCACGACCCCAAATCCTAAGCCGGCCGTGATGGCGCCTATCATCGAACTAGGCTACACAAATTCCCCACCTTAGGGATCGTGATGGCGCTTAACACCACACTTGCTTGGCAAGCCAATGTTAGAACTCGATTAACTACTTGGCCTTATTTATCCATTTAGACATAATAAAATAATCTAAAGCAAACTGAGTCTATTGACTTTTAATGAATGATTCCAAATATAATAAAGAAAAATAAACAATTTATTTAATTAAACCACGCCATGAAAATAATCATATAAATAAATTTAGAACTACACCAGACTCTGGTGTCACAATTCACGAACTACTAAAGACTACTACAAATACTGGGTTGAAAGAAATAGTATAACTATTCTGAATACGATAAAACAACGTATGTAAAATATGAGAAGACTCTCGGGATCTGCGAACGTCGGCATATATACCTCGTGTCTCCGAGTGAATAGGTGGCTGCTCTTCTAATCTCTACTGCTGGCTAGTACTTGGATCTACACAAAAGAGTGCAGAGTATAGTATCAGTACAACCGACCCCATGTACTGAGTAAGTGCCGAGCCTAACCTCGACGAAGTAGTGATGAGGCTACGACGGGGCTTTAGCAATAAACCCGTGACAATAATATATAAAGCAAGGAGGAAACCTAAACAAATAAATTTAAATACTGCAACAATAATAAAATAACTCAGCTGCCTTTTCCTGGTCTCTGCTATAACCAATTCTCAAATAATTTCCAAGTTTCCAAACTTTAACATTAAATAAAAGCAGTGCCAAAAATATGAAGAATAGTAATATAAACATTTCAGCTTTTCAAATCTTTATTTTCCTTGATAATTAGTAAAAATATAAATGTCCTCCCTTATTTCTCCTTGTTGCGGCGTGCAACCCGCTCCCACCTGTCCACCCTTATTGCTCTTCCCTAAATATATCACCCTTATTACTCTTGTTGCGGCGTGCAACCCGATCCCACCTGTCCACCCTTATCACTCTTTGTTGCGGCGTGCAACCCACTCCCACCAGACATATCACATCAATTCATTTGTAAATTTCACAATTTAAGTCAAAGCCTATGCCAATAGATATGTCTCAATAATTGTAAACAGAACACGTTTCACTTTAAATAACAGTAAGAGCAGAGTATGAAATAATGACAATAACACAATGAGTGTTCCAACCTTTATTTTATAAACAGTAAAACATGAACATTCTCTCTTATTGCTCTTTGTTGCGGCGTGCAACCCGCTCCCACCAGACAAATCACATTTCATCTCTTTATTTATAGTAATGTTTCACAACTCAGGCAAATCCTTTCACAATATTTTTGACTCAACAATTATAAATAAGAAAATATATTTTCTCATAAACTTCATCAATATCCTCTCAACCAAGAAACCGAAAGAAACATAAATATATATATCTCGTAAAATAACGCTGAACTGCTAAACCTTTAAGTATCACAAGCGAACCAAATAAACAACCAATACTCTTCCAAAATGTCTACAACAAGAGTTAACAACAAAGTAACAAAGCCAAGTCGTCATAGAAACAATAATGAACATAGAACAATTAAGATATGAATCAATTAAATTGGAAACGGGAAAATGATCATGTTTAACAGGCAATTTGGTGATTCATAGATACTCGTCACCTCACCTATACACCACACACATGCATTTCACATAGCAAACAAGTGGGGAGTCCTATTCCCCCAAGTCAAAGTTAGACCAAACACTTACCTCAATCTCGCAAGAAATTCACTGTTCTAGCACTGCATTTCCTTTAGAATTTGCTTCTAATCCGATCGAATCTAATCATAATTTGTTAAATGTTATCAATCATAGCCTAAAGGAATCATCTTTATTGAAAAGCAATGGTTTTCCTAAGTTCTCCTATTCAATTTCAAAAATCGACCCCGGACCCGCTTGGTCTAAACTTGAGGTTCAGACCAAAACTCGTTTACCCAATCTCCCCCGAGCACGGATATACAATTGGTATTTGAATCCGACCTCAATTCGAGGTCCAATTCCCCAAAATTTGAAATTCCTAAGTTCTAAACAAAAGCCAAATTTTTATCATGAAAACTCTAGATTTTTGGTTGACATTAGTATTAAAAGTTGTTAGGAATTGAAAAACATTAGTTAGAGATCACTTACAAATGATTTGGAGAAGTTTGGGTCTTTGGAAAATCGCCTATGAAGGTTTAGGGTTTTAGAAAATTTGAAAAGAAGGAAAAATCCCGTCAAAAAGCTTATATAACAGGCTGCGGGTCTCGCATTTGCGAACTAGGGTTTGCATTTGCGAACCCTGGGCTTCCGGGAGAGATATCGCAAATGCGAATAGGACCTTACATTTGCGAACATGGTCATTCACATTTGCGACCCAGGACCTTGCATTTGTGAGATCAGAGGCTGGACATTGGCTTCGCATTTGCGAAGCCCGACCTCGCATTTGTGAGATCTGAGGCCTGCACACTAGATGTTCAGCTGTTGGGGTATTTTTTCTAAGTCTAGACACTCTGTAGCCTATACGGAACTCACCCGATCCTTCGTGGATCCAAACCAAACATGCACAAAAGTCTAAAATATCATACGGACTTGTTCGTGTAATCAAATCATCAAAGTCGGATGTCTAACCCACGAGGACTTGTGATTACTTTTGGACAAATTCAACTCTATTAACTTATCAATTTAATAGGTTTATCACAAAATATATATAATTAACTAAGTTACTACCTAATAATACCAAGTAATTAATTAACAAGAAAATCAACCAAAACAAATAGCAATTTCGATTAACAATCAATAGGAGAGGATATTCCAGGGTCACGGGCTAGCTAACAATTGTGTTATATTCATGGATTAAAATAACTAATTGATTTATACTGGGTTGTTTATTGACATGGTTGATATTACTCATAAGAATCTTTCGAGTTCTTATTCGCCTATTCAAGTTAACTTAATGCCTATATGTCTATGGAACCAAGATTAACAAGAATGCATTCACAATTCCTATATTTCAACCAAGCAAGGCAATCAGGTATATGTCTATCCTAATAGCGAATCCGTTCCTCGATGCCCGGGTTCAAGAACTTGCTCTATTTAATGCTTTATGCAATTTAGAATTCCCACTTTCGAGTTCAACTCTGGATTCGTAAATAGTATTTAACTGTTAGCTACTCAGTAAAATAATTGAGAACAGAATTAAATAAACAACCCAATATGATAAAATCAACTTCGTCAAATTAAACTTCAAATATAACATTCATGTTTCACCCATGACTGTAGAATAATAGGTTTCTTAGCCACACATGTTCATACAATCACCAAAAATAATCTTTTCAAACATAAAATCAACGAGTACTAGAAATATATGGAAGAATTCATCAAATATGTGCTTCCAAGTGTGTTGCTCTTTCGTTTTCCTCCCCAAAATCACGTTCCTCCCTCAAAATTGAGTTTAAACTTGCTTTTATACGTGTTGGGTAGGTCTAGGGTCGAATTAACCGAGTCCCGGTCGAACTAGAATAATATCCCGTCATCGGCACCCTGAGTAGCGCCGGCAGCCCACCAGAGCGCTGCTTGGAAAAAGTATTCTGCCTCCAGCGCCACAGGTGGCGCCATGCCCTACCTATGGTACCGAATTTCGCAATTTTCTCGGCTTCGTCCGTTTTGGTTCTAATTTCGCGCGTTTCATCCACAATTACTTCCAAATCATTCCTACACATAAAAACACTACAAATTAATACAAATAATAACAATTAACATCTAAAACTCACGAAACAAAAGTAAAATATGAGGCGATATACATGAAAATATATATACTTTAGGCTAAACATCAATCCCCCACACTTAGACTCTTGCTCGTCCTCAAGCAATGGGACAAAATAATACCCTCCAAGACGTGATTAACACTATGAAAGAGGATATCACAATTAATTCAATCAACACCATACCTTTTGAATATAATCGATATTGACAATTAAGCATGAACACACAATTTTCACATTCTTCCCGCTTTTAAATAGCCCAAGTATACTCAATATTATTCAAGGAACTCAAACAACTCAAGAAACCCCTCCACAACCACCTTACCACAAAATATGACTCGTTACCACTAAGCATACTCAACTTACACACTCACTCAACTTACAACATCACCAATCCGTCATGAGACCAAGTGCCCTCACCACAAGCAAAAGAGTGAATATCAAGGTAGCCACACATTCAAATATGTCATTGAACATAAATTAAGGACATCACACAATTGAACAAAATTCACTCACTCTAACAAAGAATTCATGTGCATCACGTAGTCGTACCATAAGCTTGCCCGTATTGTACATCTCTACTAGTCTAAGCTAGCCAAATCTAGGATCAATTGGGACTTTAAGGTTGTAATGTAGGCTAAGGGATGGGTAGGATATATTTAGGAATAGTGACTAACCCTCCTAAGCACTTTAATACACTACACTCAAAAATCAAACTCAATTTCTTCTCAATCCATACACTTGTCATACATCATATATAACACAACCCTCTTCTCCATTAAGCACTTCTATGGTTTCACTAGCATGAATGAGAATGAATAGGAGATGTGTGTCTTTCTACATTATTTGAACTTTGATTTGATTTTTTTTTTCATTTCTTTTTTTTTCTTCACACACTCCATACTATGAAGTTCATAAGCTAGTGAACGTTTTTCACAATTTTAGTGCACATTACGGGCCCTTCAATGCTTCCACTCAAAACCACCCCACACTTAGTCCTTTCTTACTTCTTTTAGCGCTCATTTCACAATTAAAGTGTTTTAAGAGGTAAAAGGATCAAAACAATGTAAATTAAGAACAAAAGGATATAGGCTTGTAATGTGGTTGTCAAGGAAACGGTCTATAGGCTCAAAAGGGCTAGCAACGGGAAAATTGTATTTGTCAGTGACAAGAACTTTTATGATCAAGAAAGAAACGCCTACGTCATCTCCTACACTAGCATAACTTAATGATTTCACGTTGATAACACACGGGGCAAGTTCTAGCCTACACAGGATAGTACAAAATATCAACAATCCTTGCACACACATGGCATTTGACTCACTCAAGACGGCTCTGTGTGACTCTCAAGTCAAGCAAGCATAACAAGTTAAGAATTTTTAAGCAACAATGCACTAGGTAGCATACAAGTCAATCAACTGAGAAAGAGGCGTCAAAGAGTAGGCTACTTAATTTACTTGGGCATTACAATTCAAATCATATATGCAGGAATACAGAGCGTATGCCATAACTTAACTAGCCAACACCAACCATGTCAATAGGTATCTTAGAGCACCTCAATTTTCTTCCTTAACCTACTCCTAAAAGAAATACCCGGTTCAAGTTACACCCTTGGAAAAGAACCGGTGTCGAAAGAAAAATCAAGGGATACTACCTAAGTACTTAAAAAATAAAAGAAATTTTTTTTGGTATTTTACTCGGACTTTAATCCATCAAGAAAATTGTCCATCAGATCCATCGTCGGGAAAAGTCTGATTTTTTTAATTTTTTTTTAATTATAAAATTAATCACCTAAAATACTACACTATTATAAAAATAGAACTACAAAACTGAAAAAAACTAAGAAATTAACATACTAATTTAATACTATTAATGACCTAAAGGAATTTCTCACCCCACACTTAAAAGAGTGCAGTGTCCCCAATGCACAAATAAAGCAAAAAATAACAAGGGTGGACAAGAAACTCCCTGAAAGGCCAAAGGCCGAAGCACCAGTAGCTCACGGGGTACTCAGATTGCTCCCACGAATGGTCTTTTGTGCGGGCACCCCACACTAATTTCCAACCATCTACCTCGCTTTTGCACTCTTCCATTGGCTTTGTTTCCTTTGCTCATAGTCCTACAAAACAAAAATAAATACTACAAGATAATAAAATAAAATAAAAACAAAAATGAAAGAAAGCAATACAGTTGGGTTGCCTCCCAATAAGCGCCTGATTTAACGTCGCGGCACGACACTGCTACTCTGTTCAGGCTGGGCGCTTTCTCTTCTTCTTTCTCCCATTAAGCCTAGCATTTTTACACGCTCTCAGAATGTGATGACCCAAACGGTCATCCTAAGTAATTTTAGCTATATCTGTGTTCCGAGGCTCTGAAAGCCTCCGTTGATCTCACCTCGATATGCGTGTGCAGCCTGGGCGTGTTGCCGGGAAGTCTTTATATTGAAAATTAGATGAAAAATGGAATTTTTGATAATTAAATGAATAAAGTTGTCTTTGGCCAGCATTTTTGGTAAACGGACTCAGACCCGTGATGTGACGGTGTCGGAGGGTCCGTAGGAAAATATGGGACTTGGACGTATGCCCGAAATCAAATTCCGAGGTCCCAAGCCCGAGAAATGAATTTTTTAAAGAAAATTGTTTTTGAGAATAATAAAGGATTCTAAAAATGAGTAATTAGTGAAAGCCGTGTTACCGGACCCGTATTACGGTATCGGAGCCCAGAACAGGTTTATTATATGTTATTTGTCCTATCTGTGAAATTTTGTGTAAAACGGACTTTATTTGATTGGTTTCGGATCCAAATTAGGAAAATTGGAGTTAATGAAGCTTTGAGGTTTTTTTTAAAGAATTTAAAATTTGGCTTGAAAGGTGAGTTTATGTTCCCGAGGTTCGAATGAAACCTCGGGACCGGGAGTAGTTCCGTTGTGTCATTTATAACTAGTCTGCAAAATTTGAAGTCGTTCC
>ML461833.1:0-17388 GCA_005239535.1 Nicotiana rustica | reverse complement strand
AAATGTGGTAGCAGATGCCTTGAGTAGGAAGGCAGAGAGTATGGGTAGCTTGGCTTACATTGCAGCAGAGGAGAGACCTCTAGCCTTTGATATTCAGTCCTTGGCTAATTTCCTGGTGAGGTTAGACCTTTCAGAGCTCGCCGATTTTTAGCACATGTGGTTGCTCAGTCTTCGTTATTGGGAGATATTAAGGCTCGACAGTTTGATGATCCGCACTTGGCAGAGCTACGGGAGACAGTGGTTCAGGGTGGTGACAAGGAGGTTACTATTGGCGAGGATGGTGTTCTGAGACTTCAGATCCGTTTATGTGTTCCTAATGTCGATGGCCTGAGAGGGAGGATTCTAGTGGAGGCACACAGTTCTCGGTATTCTGTTCATCCCGGTGCTATGAAGATGTATCTTTATTTGAAGCAGCATTACTGGTGGAGGCGGATGAAGAAGGACATTGTGGAGTATATGGCTAGGTGTCTTAATTTACAACAAGTTAAGTATGAGCACTAGAGGCCAGAAGGCCTACTTTAGCATATGCCCATTCCTGAGTGGAAGTGGGAACGAATCACTATGGACTTCGTGGTTGGGTTGCCTCGGACCTTGCGGAAAGTTGACGCGGTTTGGGTCATTGTGGATAGATTGACCAAATCGGTGCATTTCATTCCAGTGGCTACTACATATACTTCTGAGAGGTTGGCCCAGATCTACATTCGGGAGATAGCCTGCTTGCACGGTGTGCCGGTGTCTATTGTATCAGATCGAGCTTAGTTCACCTCGCACTTCTAGAGACCATTTCATAGTGAGATGGGTACCCAGATAGATCTCAGTACATCATTTCACCCTCAGACTGATGGTCAGTCGGAGCGTACAATTCAGATATTGGAGGACATGCTCAGGGCATGTGTGATTGACTTTGGAGGTCAGTCGGACCAGTTCTTGCCTTTGGCCGAGTTTGCTTACAATAATAGTTATCAGTCCAGCATCGAGATGGCTCCATTTGAGTCTTTGTATGGTCGACGATGTCATTCTCCTATCGGGTGGTTTGAGCCTGACGAGGCTAAGTTATATGGCACTGACTTAGTGAAGGATGCATTGGAGAAGGTGAAGCTGATTCAGGAGAGGCTCCGCACAGCACAGTCCAGACAGAAGAGTTACGCTGATCAGAGGGCACGTGATGTAGTATTTATGGAGGGCGACAAGGTACTGTTGAAGGTCTCGCCGATGAAGGGTATTATGAGGTTCGGGAAGAAGGGCAAGCTGAGCCCGAGGTTTATAGGTCCCTTCGAGGTGTTGAGGCGAGTTGGGGAGGTTGCTTATGAGCTAGCTTTACCTCCCAGTTTATCAGGAGTTCATCTGGTCTTTCACGTATCCATGCTCCGGAGGTACCACGCAGACTTCTCTCACATGGTTGATTTCATCACTATTCAGTTGGATGAGAGTTTGGGCTACGAGGAGGAGCCAATTTCTATTATTGCTAGACAGGATCGCCAGTTGAGGTCCAAGAGAGTTTCTGCAGTGAAGGTCCAGTGAAGAGGCCAACCACCTGAGGAGGCGACCTGGGAGTCCGAGGAGGACATATAGAGTAGATATCCGCACTATTTCAGCACTTCAGGTATGATTCTAGACCCGTTCGAGGATGAATGTTTGTTTAAGAGGTGGAGAATGTAACGACCCGACCGGTCGTTTTGTGTTATCGGACCCCGTTCCCCTAAATGAAACTTCCCGTAGAGTCTTATTATTATTTATCACTTGCGGGGGCGGGTGGTCCGGGATTTGGAAGTGTTTAGAGTAGTATAGGAACACTTAGTTCCTTAAGGTTGGCCTTTTTGGCAAAGTTTGACTTCGGTCAACATTTTGAGTAAACGACCTCGGAATCAAGTTTCGACGGTTCTGGTAGCTTCGTATGATGATTTCGAACTCGGTCGTATGTTCGGAATGGGTTTTGGATGGCCCGGGAGCATTCCGGCGCCCAATAGCGAAATAAGAGTTTCCTTAAGTTCATATTGTGGTTTGGGATGTGTTTTTGTGTTATCGAGGTCCAAATGGAATTACGAGATGGGGAATAGTTCCGTTATGTCATTTATGACTTTCTTGAAAAATTTTGTGTCATTCCGAGTAGTATAGGTCGATTCGGCGCATTGTTAGCAAATCCAAGAACTTGAAGTTCTTAAGTTTGATCGTTAGGGGTTTTGAGCTGTGATTTTGAATTTTAGCGTTGTTTTGAATGTACCGAAGGCTCAAGCGAGTCTGTATTATGATATGGGACTTGTTGGTATACTTGGACAGGGGCTCGGGTGGGCCCAGGTGCCTCTCGGGCACCATACGAGGCTAAAAACCCGCTGAAGCAATTGCTGGTGCACCTGTTCTGGTGTGACCGCAGGTGCGGTTGCCCAGTCACATGTGCGGGATCGCTCCTGCGGTCCCAGCCTTGCAGGTGCAACCTCAAAATGGGCTGCCCTCTTCTCGCAGGTGCGGGCCCTTTCCCGTAGGTGCAGAGCCGCTGGTGCGGACTCAATTCCGTAGGTGCGAGCCCAGGCCCCTTGTCCCATTTCCGCAGGTACGAGCCTTTACTCGTAGGTGCTAGACCGCATGTGTGTTCCTTGAGCCGCAGTGCGGAACCACTGAAGGCAGTGAGTTATTTAAAACACGGGAATTCTTCATTTTTCTAAATTTCTTCCCACCATTAGAGACCTTGAGAGCTTGGAAAAGAGCCCCACGACCTAGCTACTGAAAGGTAAGTGAATTCTACCCTAATGTTAGTTTAATGCATGGATTCCTAGTCAAATTAACTACCTAATTAGTGAAAATCAAGGATTTGAGTAGTAACCTAGGGCTTTATGATAATTTAGGGAATTACCCGTTAATTAGTCGTGAAATCATACAAAAACCACATAGTAACGATCCTTAGGTTATGGGTAAGTGATTCCTTCAAAAATTTCCAAAATCCGAGCATGCGGGCCCAGAGATGAATTTTGGGATTTCTTCAAGTAGGATGAAATGACTAAGTAAATAGGAGAATTTCATGCTTTTGAGTATAATCTGATATATTTACGTAACGTTTGATTAGTTTTGAGTCCTTGGGAAACGAGTTCGGAGTTTCGGGCGCATTCTTGACCAGGGCAGTAGGTTCGACGCGAGGTGAGTCTCCTTTCTAACCTTGTAAGAGGGAATTGTCCCCATAGGTGATTTAAATGACTATGTGATAATATTTGTGGGGGCTACGTATGTACGAAGTGATGAGAGTCCGTACATAGTGGCTATTATTGTTATGTCCGGGTAGTTAGGCCTACACTATGCCTTGTGTTTTTCCTTGAAATGAACTATATGCCTGATGAATTAATGTTATATGCGGCTTTGTTTCCCTGAGATTAAGGAATTTGAGAATTTTAAAGGAATTGTTCACTAGAAAGTAATTTATGAAGAATATTGTGTGTGTATGTGACCGCTTCGCAATTTACATTCCGCGAGCGAAGTGTTATTTCCCCCACTCTCATAGGAGCGGGCCGTACACCACGACGAGATTGAAAGATACATTATGGTTCGGGCCGTTCGACCCTCGGCAGTGCACATATATGATTATTATGATGGCTCAGGCCGCTTGTCCTTATCCCGTATGCGCATGCTAAATTGTTAATGATTTTCATGGATATTGAGTGAGCAGATATTTGGGGAAAAGAAAATGAAGTAGTAATTGTTTGTTTACTTCCAGGTTTTACTTGTATTGCAGTTACTTTAATGTTTACTGTCTTATCATCCTCGTATGCCTATTGTTGTTACCATATCTTGTTAATTATCTTGTTGGACCCTAGTGAGTGTCAAGTCAACTCTCGTCACTACTTCTTCGAGATTAGATTGGATACTCACTGGGTACATATTTATTTAGGTACTCATGCTATGCTTCTGTACTTAATTATACAGGTCCTGAGCCTGGTGCATCTGGTTATCAGACCAGAGCTCGATTCTGAGTATAGACTGGACCTGACTTCACATTGAGCAGCTTCTCCTAACAATCCTCGGCAGCACCATGGAGTTTCTTTTGTTATTCCCGTCTATTTCTTCCAGACAGAGGGACAGTTATATTATATCTTTTTTATATTTTGTTAGTAGGCCCGTAGGACTTGTGACACTAGTTCCTGGCACATACGTGGTAGATATTATGGTTTGCGTGTCTGTATATATATTGGCTCACACCTCTTTATGACTGCTTTTGGTTAAATTGGCTAATTATATTTTTCAATTAATGTTTTGAACTTTAAAACCTGGCACGTGTTGAGATGTTTAATAAAATATGGGAAAATCCTTAGTAATCTGAGTGTTGGCTTGCCTAACCCAGGTGTTGGGCACCATCACGACCTGAGTTAGGATTTTGGGTCGTGACAACATGGTATCAGAGCTCTAGGTTCACGTAGGTCTAACGAGTCACGGGCAAACCCAATAGAGTGTTGCGGATCGGTACGGAGATGTCTGTACTTATCTTCAGGAGGCTATAAGGTGTTCGGAAACCTCTCTTTATTCATATTCTATCGTTCAGATGATGGTTTACAAAAACTCATTCGTCTATTCTCTCACAGATGGTGAGGACGCGCGCATCTGATGTTCCAGACTCGAGAGGGGCTGCTACTCCCATTGTCCGAGGCCGTGGCAGAGGCTGGGGGAGGGCACCGGCCCGAGGTAGGGGTCGAGGGCATCCCAGAGCTATTCCAGTTGCACCAACACCATAGGATCCTATCATAGAAGAGCAGGACGAGGTGCCCCTAGCAGATCCTGCTCCAGTGGACTTCAAGACGGCGCTAGGCTTTTAGGAGGTCATGGGCCGTATGATGCAGTTTATGGACACTATGTCCCAGGCTGGCTTATTCCCAGCGGATCCTGCCACATCTCAGGCGGGAGGGGGAGCCCAGACCCCTACCACCTAGGACACAGATCAGGCAGTAGCAGTACATCATACCCCGGGTACACTGCCCGTGGATGGGGTCCAGCCTGTGGCAGCAGCACCTGAGCCCAGACCAGCTGCGAACGGTGATCCGCAGAAGCTATTGGATAGATGGACTCGATTTCACCCTCCAGTCTTCGAGGATGAGCGAGGCGAGGATGCCCAGGATTTCATTGACAGGTGCAGGGACAGACTGCACAACATGAGGATACTAGAGTCCCATGGAGTGGATTTCACTACCTTTCAGTTGGAGGGTAGAACTCGCAGATGGTGGCAGTCTTATATCCTCAGCAGGCCAGCAGATTCTCCTCCTATCACTTCGGAGCAGTTCACTCAGATGTTTCTAGACAGATATATCCCACCCTCTGAGAGGGAAGAGGTGCAGTATCAATTTGAGCAGCTGGAGCAGGGACATATGTCAGTGATAGATTATGAGGCTAGATTTTCAGAGTTGTCTCGCCATGCACTCATGATATTACCTGCTGATTTCGAGAGAGTGCGGAGATTTGTAGCTGGGCTGCACTCAGGTATTAGGACCAACATGGCCCGAGAGGTGGAGATGGGGACTCCCTATCAGCTTGTGGTCGAGATAGCTCGTCGTATTGAGGGTTATCGATCGAGAGGCAGAGAGCAGGGTCAGCAGGACAAGAGATCCAGATTCTTCGGAGATTTTAGAGGTGCCCCAGTTCGGGGCAGAGGTCAGTTTGGTAAAGGTCAGCTCAGCAGGCCCCCATATACATCACCCCACGACCTCCCCGAGGTGTTCCAGCGAGGCCTCAGTTTAGCGCCATGTCAGAGAGTTCCTACCGTCCTCCAGCTATTCAGAGTTCACCCGGTGGTTATTCTAGTCATCAGGGATCCTCCAGTCCCTACTTCAGTGCACATCGCTCTCCAGCTATTCAAGGTTCTTTTTCGGGGCAGCAGGCTATGATACCTGGAGGTTGTTATGACTGTGGGGATCCAGGTTATATGAAGAGTTTTTGTCCCAGGCTTCGGGGCAAAGCAGTGCAGCAGGATTATCAGCCTATGGGTCCAGCACCAGTAGTCCGACCACCTAGAGGTGGAGGACAGAGCGGCAGAGGTCATCCTAGAAGTGGAGGCCAGTCGGGGGGGGGGTCAGTCAACTCCTGTTCATTCTGGTGGATCTCAGTCTTCCGGTGCTCCAGCTAGATTCTATGCGATTCCGGCGAGATTAGATGCAGTGGCCTCAGACGCCGTGATTACAGGTAGTATTTCAGTATGTGGTAGAGAGACATCAGTGTTATTTGATCCAGGATCCAACTATTCATATGTTTCAGCATTATTTGCTCATTTTTTGGATGTTCCTTGTGAGTCCTTGGGTTCTTCTATATATGTGTCCACTCCTGTGGGCGATCCTGTGGTGGTAGACCGGATCTATCGGTCTTGTGTGGTCACCTTCTGTGGGTTCGAGACACGAGCGAACCTTCTATTGCTCGACATAGTTGATTTTGAGGTTATTCTAGGCATGGATTGGCTATATCCTTATCATGCCGTGCTAGAAACCCATGCCAAGACGGTTACTTTAGCCATACCTGAGTCGCCTAGGCTGGAGTGGAGAGGTTCCTCAGTTAGTGCAGCCAGCCGGGTTGTTTCATTCCTGAAGGCTCAACATATAGTCGAGAAGGGGTGTCTGGCCTATCTTGCTTATGTGCGGGCACCACCGCCGAGTCTCCGATGATTGATTCAATGCCAGTGGTTCGAGAGTTTTCTGATGTATTTCCTTCAGACCTTCCAGGCATGCCTCCAGATCGTGATATTGATTTCTGCATTGATTTAGCTCCTGGCACCCAGCCTATGTCTATTCCTGCATACCGTATGGATCCGAAAGAGTTGAAGTGGTTGAAGGAGCAGCTTGAGGAGTTGTTGTCTAAGGGGTTCATCAGGCTGAGTGTATCATGGTGAGTTGCTCCAGTTCTATCCCGTGAAGAAGAAGGATGGGTCCATGCGTATGTGTATTGGTTACCACCAGTTGAACAAGGTCACCATTAAGAACAAGTATCCTTTGCCGCGCATCAATGATTTGTTTGACCAGTTTCAGGGTGCTCGGGTGTTTTCTAAGATTGATTTGAGATCTGGATATCATCAGTTGAAGATTTGGGCCTCAGATGTTCCGAAAACTGCTTTTCGTAAGAGATATGGCCATTATGAGTTTCTGGTGATGTCCTTTGGCTTGACTAATGCCCCAACAACATTTATGGACTCGATGAACAGGGTGTTCAGGCCGTATATTGATTCCTTTGTCATTGTCTTCATTGATGAAATTTTTATTTACTCACGTAGCCTGTGGGAGCACGAGCAACATTTGAGAGTTGTGCTCCAGACTTTGCGAGAACATAAGCTATATTCTAAGTTCTCCAAGTGTGAGTTCTGGTTGGATTCCGTGGAATTCTTGGGGCATGTGGTATCCGGAGAGGGTATCAAGGTTGATCCGGAGAAGATTGAGGTAGTTCAGAGTTGGCCGCGTCCTACTTCAGCTACAGAGATCAGGAGCTTTTTGGGCCTAGCANGAGTTCTAGTTGGATTTCGTGGCATTATTGAGGCATGTGGTATCCAGAGAGGGTATCAAGGTTGATCCGGAGAAGATTGAGGCAGTTCAGAGTTGGCCGCGTCCTACTTCAGCTACAGAGATCAGGAGCTTTTTGGGCCTAGCAGGATATTATCGCCGATTTGTAGAGGGGTTCTTTTCTATTGCATCTCTATTGAATAGATTGACTCAGAAGAATGCCCCATTCCGATGGTCCGACGAGTGTGAGGTGAGCTTTCAGAAGCTCAAGACAACATTGACCTCAACACTAGTTTTGGTATTGCCTTCCGGTTCGGGGATGTATACAGTGTATTGCGACGCTTGACGCGTTGGTTTCGGATGTGTGTTGATGCAGGATGGGAGAGTTATTGCTTATGCTTCACGCCAGCTGAAGGTTCATGAGAAGAATTATCCTGTGCACGATTTAGAGTTCGCGGTGATTGTTCATGCTCTTAATATTTGGAGGCACTACTTGTATGGGGTGTCCTGAGAGGTTTATACAGACCACCGTAGCTTGCAGCACTTGTTCAAGCAGAGGGATCTTAATTTGAGGTAGCGCAGATGGCTTGAGTTGTTGAAGGATTATGATATCACCATTCTTTATCATCCGGGCAAGGCAAATGTGGTAGCAGATGCCTTGAGCAGGAAGGCAGAGAGTATGGGTAGCTTGGCTTACATTGCAGCAGAGGAGAGACCTCTAGCCTTGGATATTCAGTCCTTGGCTAATTTCCTAGTGAGGTTAGACCTTTCAGAGCCTCGCCGAGTTTTAGCATATATGTTTGCTCAGTATTCGTTATTGGGTGAGATTAAGGCTCGAAAGTTTGATGATCCGTACTTGGCAGAGCTACGGGAGACAGTGGTTCAGGGTGGTGCCAAGGAGGTTACTATTGGCGAGGATGGTTCAGGGCCGTTTATGTGTTCCTAATGTCGATGGCCTGAGAGGGAGGATTCTAGAGGAGGCACACAGTTCTCAGTGTTCTGTTCATCCTGGTGCTACGAAGATGTATCATGATTTGAAGCAGCATTACTAATGGAGGCGGATGAAGAGGGACATTGTGGAGTATGTGGCTAGGTGTCTTAATTGCCAGCAGGTTAAGTATGAGCACTAGAGGCCAGGAGGCCTACTTCAGCAAATGCCCATTCCTGAGTGGAAGTTGGAACGCATCACTATGGACTTCGTGGTTGGGTTGCCTCTGACCTTGTTGAAAGTTGACGCGTTTTGGGTCATTGTGGATAGATTGAACAAATCGGCGCATTTCATTCCAGTGGCTACTACATATACTTTTGAGAGGTTAGCCCAGATCTACATTCGGGAGATAGTCCGGTTGCACGGTGTGCCGGTGTCCATTATATCAGATCGTGGTCCTCAGTTCACCTCGCACTTCTGGAGAGCATTGCATAGTGAGATAGGTACCCAGATAGATCTCAACACATCATTTCACCCTCAAACTGATGGTCAATCGGAATGTACAGTTGAGATATTGGAGGACATGCTCAGGGCATGTGTGATTGACTTCGGAGGTCAGTGGGACCAGTTCTTGCCTTTGGCCGAGTTTGCTTAGAATAATAGTTATCAGTCCAGCATCGAGGTGGCTTCATTTGAGGCTTTATATGGTCGGCGATGTCGTTCTCCTATCGGGTGATTTGAGCCTGGCGAGTCTAAGTTATATGGCACCGACTTGGTGAAGGATGCATTGGAGAAGGTGAAGCCGATTCAGGAGAGGATCCGCACAGCATAGTCCATACAGAAGAGTTACGCGGATCAGAGGGCGCGTGATGTAGCACTTATGGAGGGAAACAAGGTACACTTGAAGCTCTCGCCGATGAAGGGTATTATGAGGTTCGGGAAGAAGGGAAAGCTGAGCCCGAGGTTTATAGGTCCCTTCGAGGTGTTGAGGCGGGTTGGGGAGGTTGCTTACGAGCTAGCTTTACCTCCCAGTTTATCAGAAGTTCATCCGGTATTTCACGTATCCATGCTCCAGAGGTAACACTAGTTCCTGGCACACACGTGGTAGATATTATGGTTTGCGGGTCGGTATATATATATTGGCTCACACCTCTTTATGACTGATTTTGGTTATATTGGCTAATTATCTTTTTCAATTAATGTTTTGAACTTTAAAACTTGGCACGTGTTGGGATGTTTAATCAAATATGGGAAATCCTTAGTAATCTGAGTGTTGGTTTGCCTAACCCCGGTGTTGGGTGCCATCATGACCTAAGTTAAGATTTTGGGTCGTGACAATTATCGCACATAAATTCCACCGAGGACGTTCGGCCCGATCCAACATAAAAATGTAAATTGTGCACTGCCGAGGATCGAACGGCGCGAACCATAGATGCATCATTAACTTGCCGAGGCGAACGACCCGCTCCCATGAGAATAGTGGAAGTAATCACCCCGCACACGGAATATATATTTGCAAAGCGGTGACATATAAACATAACATGGTTTTTTCCTCAATCCCATTCAAAATAATAATTTACTTTAAACCTTCAGAATTCTTAAAATCTTGAAATAAATTCTCATACAGTACAAGCATGGTGTAAGCCTAAAACTACCCGGACATAACAGGAATAGTAGCTACGAACGGACTCTCATCACTTCGTGCGTACATAGGCCCCTCCCCCCCATAAATAATAACATATTATGTAAGTACACCTATGGAAAAAAATTTCTCTTACAAGGTTAGAAAAGAGATTTACCTCGTTTCATGGCCTACTTTCTGGTCCAAGCTTACACCCCAAACCCTCAATTCGGTGATGAACAATCCAAAACTATCTAAATAGTGTGAATACTAATCAATATAGGCTTAAAATCTCATATCCCAACTATTAAAGAAATTCCCCCATCCAATTTGCAAGATTCCTAAAAATTCATCCCCGAGCCCACGTGCCTCGATTTCGAAAATTTTCAAAGAAAGTTGTTACCCACAACTTAAGGAAGATAAATATATAATTTTCACTAAGTTCCATAACTATTTTCGTGGTAAAACTTCATTTTTATCAAAACCCTAGGTTTTTCCTCCAAACCCATTGTTCTCACTAATTTACATGTTAAAATCTACCCATAAACTATGTATTAAACTCATATTTGACAGAATTTACTTACCTCACAAAGCTAGGTCGAAATCCCCTTCTCAAGATGTTACACCCCGTAATATTACGTCGATGTTACATCCTGCAGTATTAAATTACGACGATGTTTCACCTTGTGGTATTGTACGTTAAATTGGTCGTAAGAAATTGACATCAGTCCAAGGAAAAGATTATTTGGAAATTATAAGGATTATACTATTTCAAACAAGTGATAAGTAAATTCGTGAAGGTGAGAGGGGGAGAAAGTCAAAGAAAATGAATTTTCATCCAAGTTTGGTATGTTGGGATAAAATACGGCCCGGGAAAAAATACTCAGTATTTATGGACTAGTGACGTACGGGGTACCACATAACCATGATATAAGGTGTATAAGATATGTTAAAAGTGAGTAGTATTCTAAGTAATTTGAGATAATTTTTTAATTACATAGGTAGTTGGTTAATTATCATGTAACGGATCATTACCTAGTTAATTAACAAGTTGAGGGATAAGATTAACCCCCCCCCCCCTCCCCTCAAAACCAAAACGTGGCAGCCCGTGAAGTGGGCAAAAAGCCACTAGGTGACTCATATAGTACATGAAAAAAGTGTCACCTTATTAGAGTACTAATCATGACTCATGAGTGTTAAATTCTTAGATTCATCACCAACCTTGTTTGTTTATATTGATCTCTAACTTTGATATGACCATCAGTACATGTATTTAAAAGCTTTTCAAAACTTAGAATTCTCTCTAATTACAAAGTTTTCTAACATCTTCGAAGAGAGTTCCTACAGAATCCTCAACCAAATTCATACGTGATTTCTTACACTACAAATTCCTACGAGATTTCTTCAACCAATGAGTTTTTTTAGCACATTAGTCACGTGAGATTTTATGATTTTAAGGGAGTACGGTGCAACCTTTTTCAAAAATATCGTACGGATTTTTCTCTATTCCAGGTATGTTAAGGCTATCCCTTCTTTCTTTTGGCATGGTCCAAATTATACTGAAGAAACGAGTAAATATAAAGTTTCTATAAATTACTCTATTCATAGAAATAGTATGGGTGTCTATATTCTTGATTCCCCATGAGAATTATTATTATCTTCTGTTCAAGGGTCTTGAAAATACGTATGATGGTAAAGTTTATTTCATGATATTAATCAGAGGCATAATGGCCTTATGACGTACCGAGAGATTGTATTGACGTATTTCATATGCATTTCATGCATTTACATATGCACATTGACCCATGACCAGATGGCGTTATATACGCGTATATATGTAAATATATGTATATGGGATACGGGAAAAAGTTACAACGTTATATACGCACCACCACCTGATCAGCTGGTATATGATGATGATGTTGCCCACAGTGGCTGAAATATGGTTCAAACGGCGTTATATATGCGTATATATGTATATATATTCAAAAGGCATTGTATACGCATATATATGTATGTATATATATGTATATGGGATATGGGAAAGGTTATGGCGTTATATACGCACCACCACCTGATCAGCTGGTATACGATTATGATTTTTCCCACAGTGGCTGATATGATATGATGGAATGCCCTCAGAGGCTGATGATGTTATGGAACATTTACCTATGCACGACATGAAATTAATACGCATATGCATGACGCTAGAAGTAATTTATAATTTACAAAGTTATTCAGACTTACAGGTTGAGTCATGTACTCTATATGCCATCCATGTCTCTTATGTATTTATTTATGTGCCTTACATACTCGGTACATTATTCGTACTGACGTCCCTTTTTTCCTGGGGACACTGCGTTTCATGCCCGCAGGTCCCGATAGACAGGTCGGGAGCCCTCCAAGTAGGCTATCAGCTCTGCGGAAGATGTTGGTGCACTCCATTTGCTTCGGAGTTGCTTGTTTGGTTAGTATGATTTAGACGTGTATTGTTTGGTATGGCGGGACTCTGTCCCGACCTTTACAATATTTATGTACTCTTAGAGGCTTGTAGACATATGTTGTATACGTGGAAGATTGTTCGGCCTTGTCGGCCTATGTTTATTAGGCCCGTATGTCACATGTATATGATGATGTAATAAGAATGATACGTTACGTTGGTACTTGGTCGAGTAAGGTACCGAGTGCCTTTCGCGGCCCATCGATTTGGGTCGTGACAAAAGTGGTATCAGAGCAGTTCTATCCTAGGGAGTCTACAAGCCGTGTCTAGTAGAGTCTTGTTTATGGGTGTGTCGTGCACCACCCTTATAAGCAGGAGGCTACAGGGCCTTTAGGACTGTCACTCTTTCTTCTTACTCTAGATCGTGTGGTAGAGCTCAGTTGTAAGAACTCAAATTCCTAAACTCTATCTTATTCATAGTACGACGATGCCTTCATTCAGAATGATGATCGATAAGAGATATAACTGTGGAAGTATTGAGTTAGAGGAACTCGATTTTTGCATCTTGCTTATGATGAGTAAATGAGAGGTCTTCAGTAGATCATGCGTATACTAAAAGGTGTACGGTTCTTGATAAGGAGCTTTTAGGAAAGAATACTTATCCACTCTTACGGTAAAAAGGAATAACAGAAAGTTAGACACGAGTTGCAGCAAGTAAAAGAAGCAAGGTAAAGAAGGGTACGAGGTACACAGTTAATAAAGATTATCCTTATTTACCATTCAGGAAGAGGGATATAAGCATTTTTATTTACCTTCAACAGCAATAGAGGTATGTATAATTGGCCACACTGATCTAAGTTACGCTCTATGGGGGCTAACAAATATGGTTTAAGAGAAGGACATAATATCACGATCCGGCTGGGGTTAGAGTGAGCCAAAATTATGGATGAATTGTTTGCGTTAGTTGATATTTCCAAAGGATATTGCAAATGTGCTAATAGATCTCCTTGTGAGACACCCAGATGGTGCACACTAAAATGGTACAGCTAGATATGAGTACTATAAAGATAGGAACTGGAAACCTTGAAGGGATAAATGTTTCCTTAGTATGGCTCTCGTCCCTAGTAAAGGGAGAATGTTATGCAACCTGAAGAGCCAGTAGGTGGAGCAAGAGAAGCTAAAAGCAACAGAATATCTTGTTCAAGTTTTTGGAATAAAGTAATAGATATAAATGTTAGCAGGAAGTAAGAAGAGAGTTAATGATGCATTATGAGTAAGATGTGATACATGGATGACAACGGTATATCAAAAAGATGGCAGTATTATAGAATCTATAGTCAAGTAAAGGAAAAGACAAGAGGTGATAGGCCTTGAGACAACAAAAGACCATAGGCCATAAAGTCATATCCTCATTTCAAGAAATAAGTTCGTGACTCTAACGTGATTAACAGAAGGAAAAGTTAGACCCCAGAGTAATAGAAATCAGTATAGACTAGTGAACAAGATAAACTAAACATGAATTAGGAATAGAGTGATTTGATAATAGTCAACATCATGAGAATTTCAAACTGCATTCCGGAAATAATAGAATGGACAACAGAAGAATATCCATGATGAATTCAGAGAATGGTCATTCAGGGAAACGCTTCCCTAAAGAAAGCAATATGAGCAAAGTTAAACTTAAGGAACTGTATGTGCCAGTTACACTAAGTGTCACCATCACGAGTGAGGAATTTTGTTATCCTTAGTACATAAGGATTACCGCAAGGCGTGTAAAGGTCATCGATGATGTGAAAGGATGCCAAAGATGGAGAGGTAAAATATCTATAGGTAGGTTGTCGTAGCTCCAACTCTTTGTACTCCCCTAAAGGGGGGAATATGGAGTGATAATGGAATTAAGTCAGAGTTAAGCGGTTCAAGTAATTATGGAATGGTAAAAGAAGAATGCGATAAAAATGAGAAAGGGATGAGATTGCAGTTATTCAAAACCTACAAATATGCTACGATTCCAGAACATTAGGCAAACACGACGTCAAGGAAAGGAAGTAAGGGTTCCAGCCCGAGATGTTATTGATAAATAAGGAGCTAGTGCGAAAGTTAAAGATAAGACAAAGGAAATAAACCATGAAAGATTACGTGGAACATTGATAAGAGAATGGGCCAACGAGTAGTTGGTAGTTGATTCATGAAGAACCTAGTTATGGCTAAACAGGAGGTTACAGATTAGTAAGCAGATCGTGCAAGATAAACATGGTAAAACCCAATATAGTGAATTCAGCCTCGCAGTAATGTCATTGTAATACTTGAGAAATATTTATATAGGAGTTAGGGTAGTTAAAGGTATCGTATGAATGTTAAGGAAATAAAAGAGAGTGCCACTGGGAAGATAGTCAAAATATCAGTTCAGAAGCAACCTACAAGCACAAGGGCATGGAGGTAAGAACAAGGAATATTTATAGGCGAGTAAGAACATCGAAAACTTCTTCGGGTATATAATATAACAAGCTCGCAACTTTACAAGAGTCAGAGGGTCCTCCCTAAGCACTTTAATGAAAAACTAGCTGAGGAAATAAGGAAGAAGGCTTCAACCAAAGCACAATGACCTAAAGAGGAAACATTTGTGTAACAACAGTCTCACTATAAAATTGTATGCACTCCAAAAGAAAGTGGCACCTACCATGGCTAATGATCAGGGAGTAAAACCAAAAGTAATATTCGAGACCTTATGAGTTGCACAAGAACTTCGACATGCGAGAGAACTCAAATAAGCTAAGTATGCATGCAACAAGGGGGAAACACAAGAAGACCAGGAAAAATAATTGGTTACGTTTGAAGAAAGCTAAAATGGAACGAAAGGAATTATTCGATTTATGATCAGCCGTAGAAGACTCCGGTATAAGTTAAAAGAAAGAATTGAGTCAAGGTTATAGACAAAGGATTAAATTGTTAGAAGATTGTATCATGAACATTCCAGAGCATCCATGAAAGGGCTAAAGCAATACCATGAGCCGCAGATCGGAAGTTGGCTTAAAGACTAGATAAAGGCTGACCAGAAGAAAGAGGGAATTAAAGAGTTACATCAACGAAGTAAATTCGGAGTCTGGTTATCGGACCGAGAAACTATAGAAATCGTCATTGAGAATATTGCATAATTAATCTTAATATCAAAGGTACAAGAGAGATATTACAAAAACAATATTTTATAACGGCTCTATGATAAAGCCAGTTAGAAGAAGTACCAGCCTCATAAGAAGTCGTTATGAAGCTCCCACCGGATTGTGTATGCACCGGAGGTGTAAGTATTATAATAGAGCTTCAAGTTATGGGCGTGAATTACATCTATATGGGAGGGAGGTTATGAAAGAGATAAAAGATGTGATGCAGAACTTTAACGTAAGTAAGGTAAAGGTGAACAACGTACGAGATACTCAAATGCAAAAGGTTATGAATAATACATACTTCGGATAGAAGGCTAGAAGCACGAGGATTCAGTATCCAGGAATGATAGCATCGTCAATGGTATATTTTCCAGCCTATGGTCTCTAGGTATTGAGGGGCCTAGTCAGGAGAGCAAAGAAGAGTTAGAGATGATGTGATATCTCGCTTAATGTTCCAGAATAACATAAGGCAATCTAAGGTGCAAGCAAGTGGAAGGAAGGTTGCAAGTAGTATAAATAGATATGTGTAGGTCGCAAACTAAAGTATGGTAAGCGACAAGGTTGAAGTAAGAAAAGTGTGTGAGAAGGTGACGAGAATGAATAAGTTCTCGGGATTAAGCCCATGAAAACTAGAGAGCTGATGGGTTCTCTAAGTTATAGAAAGCTCAGTATAGCCTGAATAAGCTCAAAGGAGTCTATGACTAGTAGCATTAGAAGAGTGGAATGTTTCCCTGGTAGTGAAATAAGTATGTGATTGCGATAAATAAAGGATGACGTTTAGGCCTTTGAGTAAGTAATAATTTGAAGAGGATTTCATGGATTGTACGAGAATAAAATACCCACGTAAGTGAATCACATTGGGATGCCATAAAGTACGATCATTGAAGTACGGTATCACCCCTAAGTGGATTAGGAAAATCACTTCAAATATTCCTCGATGCAACGTAAGCCCTAGTGGAAAGGTATGGCGTAAGAGTTTCAAGTTATCAGTGGTATATTGTAAATTAATATTGAGGTGAATCAACAAAATATGGATAAAAGTTCAACAATATAAGATGAGATTAGACCATTAATCTTAAGGATAAGCAACGAGAGTAACCTGGAAATGGTTGCAGACCTCAGTAACGATAATTCAAATTAAGAATTATGGTAAGTATGGCCTACGTAGATGCAGTAAAGTCAAACGAATGGCTAACCAGGTCCATGAAATAAGATGTAGCCATATTCGCAAGTTCTACAAAGTACCGAGCGAAGAACTTTAGTATATCTATAAATGCCCAGAGAGGCATCCTATTAAGCCTTGTATATGTTACAAAATAAAGCCTAGAGATTGGCTAAAAGCTGGAGGAAAAAGGAGAGAAGAGTCTCATAGGCACACTTACAAGGTCAGTATCGTAGAGGCTGCATGATAGGAAGTAGCAACAATTATGAAATCGGAAAGAATTCGATCACAAGTCATGGCGTGGAAATGAGGCATAAAGGGGGGAATGCCCTAGCCTTTGGGATTTATTTAAAGAATCGTTACCTAAATGGAAAGGAGAATATTAAAGTATTCACAAGAGATATGGGTTATGAGGATGATAAGTGCATCAGCCAACATTCGAGGACGAATGTTCCAAAGGAGGGAATAATGTTACACCCCATAATATTACGTCGATGTTACATCCTGCAGTATTAAATCACGATGATGTTGCACCCTGTGGTATTGTATGTTGAATTGGTCATAAGGAAATTGACATCAGTCCAAGGAAAAGATTATTTGAAAATTATAAGGATTATGCTATTTCAAACAA
>ML461832.1:67542-78278 GCA_005239535.1 Nicotiana rustica | reverse complement strand
CTGACAATTTAAGCAACGAGCCACATAAGCCACAATGTCCTTTTTCATCCTTCTCCACCAATAATGCTGTTTCAAATCTTGGTACATTTTTGCTGCACCTGGGTGAATAGAATACTTGGAGCTGTGAGCCTCCTCAAGGATCAATTCACGGAGGCCATCAACATTAGGCACACACAACCTACCTTGCATCCTCAAAACGCCATCATCTCCAACTATAACCTGCTTGGCATCACCGTGTCGAACCGTGTCCCTAAGAACCGCCAAATGTGGGTCATTATCCTGCCGCTCTCGGATACGATCAATTAGAGAAGACCGAGCGACATTATAAGCTAGGACACTGCTGGGAGAAATATCCAACCTCACGAACGGATTAGCCAAAGTCTGAATGTCTGAAGCCAACGGTCTCTTGCCAATTGGGATATACGCTAGACTTCCTATACTCACCGCATTTCTACTCAATGCATCGGCCACCACATTGGCCTTCCCCGGGTGATACAATATAGTGACATCATAATCTTTTAACAACTCTAACCACCTACGTTGCCTCAAATTTAGATCTTTCTGCTTGAATAAGTACTGGAGGCTGGGATGGTCAGTAAAAATCTCACACGGCACGCCATAAAGATAATGCCTCCAAATTTTCAAAGCATGTACAATATCTGCCAACTCTAAATCATGAACAGGGTAATTCTTCTCATGGACTTTCAACTGACGAGACGCATACGCAATCACCCTGCCATCCTGCATCAACACTGCTCCAAGGCCAACTCGAGAAGCATCACAATACACCGTGAAAGAACCTGAATCAGATGGTAACACCAACACCGGTGCTGAGGTCAAGGCTGTCTTGAGCTTCTAAAAGCTCGCCTCACACTCCTCTGACCATGTAAATGGGGCACCTTTCTGAGTCAATTTAGTCATTGTGGCTGTTATGGATGAAAACCCTTTCACAAAACGACGTTAGTAACTGGCCAAACCCAAGAAACTCCTAATCTCTATGGTTGTGGTGGGTCTAAGCCAGTTCTTGACTGCCTCTATCTTCGTATGATCAACCTGAATACCCTCAGCTGATATGATATGACCCAAAAAGGCTACTGAATCTAACCAGAACTCAAATTTAGAAAACTTAGCATACAACTGATTATCCCTCAAAGTCTGGAGTTCCATACGGAGATGCTGCTCATGCTCTTCCTGACTGCGGGAATATATAATAATTTCATCAATGAACACGGTCACAAAAGAGTCTAGATGTGGCTTGAAAACCCGATTCATAAAGTCCATAAAGGCCACTGGAGCATTAGTCAACCCAAAAGACATAACCAAAAATTCATAGTGCTAATACCGCGTACGAAAGGCTGTCTTAGGGATATCGGACACCCTAATATTCAGTTGATGGTAGTCTGACCTCAAATCAATTTTTCGAAAACACTCTAGCACCCTGAAGCTGATCAAATAGGTCGTCAATCCTTGGAAATGGATATTTATTCTTGACAGTAACTTTATTCAGCTGCCTGTAGCCTATGCACATTCTCATTGACCCATCATTCTTCTTTACAAACAAAATCAGTGCACCCCAAGGCGAGACAATGGGTCATATGAAACCCTTATCTAGCAAATCTTGTAATTGTTCTTTCAATTCTTTCAATTCTGGTGGGGCCATCCGATATGGAGGAATGGAAATAGGCTGAGTGCCCGGAGCCACATCAATACAGAAATCAATATCCCTGTCGGGCGGCATATCCGGCAGGTGTTCAGGGAATACCTCAGGAAACTCACGCACGATAGGAACTGACTCTATAGAATATACCTCAGCATAAGAATCACGAATATGAGCCAAATAAGCCAAACAACCCTTCTCCATCATGCGACGAGCCTTAGCATATGAGATTACCCGATTGGGAGAACGACTAAGAGTCCCTTTCCATTCTAATCGAGTCAACCCTGGTAAGGCTAAAGTAACTGTCTTGGCGTGACAGTCTAAAATGGCATAATAGGGCGACAACCAATCCATGCCCAATATAATAACAAATTCAACCATGTCTAGAAGTAAAAGACCAACACTAGTTTCAAGACCTTTAATGACTATCACGCATGAACGATACACTCGATCTACCACAACAGCATCCCCCACCGGTGTAAACAGGAACACTCAGGAGATCACGGGACACATTCAAATATGAGGAAAAATAGGAGGAAACATACGAATAAGTAGACCTAGGATCAAACAAAACAGAAGCAGCTCAATCACAAACTGAGATGATACATGTAATAACAACGTCGGAGGATTCTGCCTCAAGCCTAGATGGAAAAGCATATAGTCAGGGCTGAGCCCCACCACCCTGAACCACACCTCTGGGAGGACCTCCACCTCTAGCAGGATGACCTCCACCTCTAGCTATCTGTTCTCCACCTCTAACATTCTGGCCTCTACCTCTGACTGCCTGACCCCTACCCCTTGCTGGCTGGGCAGGTGGTGCTGCAGCTGGTGCCGGAACTATGGATCGAGAACCTTGGTACTGATGCTGACTACTCAGAAATCTCGGACAAGCTCTCCGAACATGCCCATATTCACCGCACTCAAAACATCCCTCCTGATTTGAGGACTGACCCTGACAAACCGGCTGACCACGATAATAACTCTGCAGAGGAGGTGCTCTAATAGGAGCTGGAGGAGCACTGTAGACTGGCTGAGTAGAAGGAGGTACATAAGAACCATGACCCCCTGAAGTACCATGTGAAACCTACAGCGCTGAATGGAATGGCCTGGATGAATGGCCTCTGCTAAATGAAGTCCCGCCTCCAGATGAGGCACAACTGAAAACACCGGAATGGCGAGGTCTCTTGTCTGACCCTTTACCTCCCATCCCAAGAACTAACTCAACCCTCCTAGCTATATTAGTTGCATCCTAAAGAGAAATCTCGGAACCTGTTTCCTTGGCCATCTGCAACCTGATGGGTTGAGCAAGGCCATCAATAAACCGTATGACCCTCTCCCTCTCTGTGGGCAATATAAGAATAGCATGTCTAGCCATATCCACAAAACGAGTCTCGTACTGAGTCACAGTCATGTTGCCCTGTTGTAGTCGCTCAAACTGACGACGCTTATCCTCTCGAGTAGTGACAGGTAAGAACTTCTCCAAAAAGAGATGAGGAAACTAATCCCAAGTCAGAGCAGGTGATCCCACTGGCCTAGTCAACAAATAATCTCTCCACCACTTCTTGGCAGAACCAGTAATATGAAAAGCCGCAAAATCGACCCCATTGATCTCCAAAATACCCATATTACGCAACACCTACTATCCAGATATTCCTGAGGCTCCTCTGAAGTAGCACCACTAAAATTGACAGGGAATAGCTTAATGAACCTGTCAAGTCTCCACAAAGCATCTGATGACATGGTTGCCCCATTAGCGGGCGGCACTGCTGCCACTAGCTGAATTACCCCAATGGGATTGGCCACTAGAGTCCGAACCTGAGGAGTAGTTTGAACTGGAGTGTGGGTAGTAGGAGTCGGAACCCCTCCTCCAACCTAAGATACGGCTACTGCAACAGGAAAAGTGCCAGTCTGGGCCACACTCTCCATAAGGCCCACTAAACGGACCAAAGCATCCTGAAGAACTGGGTAGCAATAAACCCCTCGGGAAACTGAGTTGGTCCCACTGGGACAGTCTAAGTCGGAACCCCCTCATCAATTTCAATCTGGGGTTCCTCAACTATGGCTACTGCCTGAGCAATGGGCTGAGTCCTGCCCCTGCCTCGGCCTCTGCCCCTAGTAGGACTGCTACTACTGGAGGTCCGGAATTCTAGTCAGCGAAAGATGAAGCACGTGTTCTCACCATCTACGAGAGAATAGAAGAATCCAAATCAGTATTTGAGATACAAGAATCGCACGATAGAATAGAAATAAAAATGGAGTTGTTTCCTAACTCAATAGCCTCTGAGAGATAAGTACAGACATATCCGTACCGATCCTTCAGACTCTACTAAGCTTGTTCGTGGATTGTGGGACCTAAGTAAACCTAGTGCTCTGATACCAACTTGTCACGACCCAAATTCCCAACTTTAGTGATCGTGATGGCGCCTAACACCACACTTGCTAGGCAAGCCAATGTTAGAAATATAATAATTTGTTTCCTTAATTAATTACTTAAGTATAAATAAATAAATTCCAAATGAACTTAATTAGAATAATTTTCGACAACAATAAAACAAAATAATAATAATAATGACCGATTAAATAGAACGAACCATGAACTAATTATAATAATAACTCTAAGACTATCCTAGGGTCTGGTGTCACAATCCACGAACTACTAAAGAATGCTACAAATAATGGCTGAAAGAAATAGTGTAAATGTTCTGAATATAATAAAACAGTGTAAATAATAATTGGAGAAGACTCTCGGAATCTGCGAACGCCGGCAGATGTACCTCGTGTCTCCAAACAAATCGGGTGGTCGTCTTGGAATCCTCTATTGCTGACTAGTACCTAGATCTGTGCAAAAGAGCACAAAGTGTAGTATCAGTGCAACCGACCCCATGTACCGAGTAAGTGTCGAGCCTAACCTCGGCGAAGTAGTGATGAGGCTAAGGCGGGTCTTCAACAATATAATCGATAACAACAATAAATAATAAAGCAAGGAAGAAATCTAAACAAATAGATAAATAAGTGCTGCACAAAATAAAATAACTCAGCTATAACCCATTCTCAAATAAATTTCCAAATTTCGAAACTTTATCTTTGAATAAAAATAGTGCTAACATATTTAAAGAGTAGTAAAATAGACATTTTAACTTTTCAAAACATTTATTTTCTTGTTCTTTTAAAAATCAATAAAATATAAATGTTCTCCCTTATCGCTCCTTGTTGCGGCGTGCAACCCGCTCCCACCTGTACTCCCTTATTGCTCCTCCCTATAATATCACCCTTATTACTCCTGTTGCGGCATGCAACCCGATCCTACTTGTCCACCCTTATCACTCCTTGTTGCAGCGTGCAACCCGCTCCCACCTGTACTCCCTTATTGCTCCTCCCTATAATATCACCCTTATTACTCCTGTTGCGGCATGCAACCCGATCCTACTTGTCCACCCTTATCACTCCTTGTTGCAGCGTGCAACCCGCTCCCACCAGACATATCATATCAATTTATTCATAATTTTCACAATTCAGGCAAAACCTTTAAGTATATTTTTGTCTCAACAATTATAAATAATAAACTGCATTTCTCTCATAACTTTATCCATAACCTCTAAAATCCCAAAAAAAGAGTAACGGGCATGGAAAGCCGATGAAAATTGTTCCCTTGGTCATTTTTGATGGTTCAGTAAAATTTTAGGCGTTTCGAGTTTGGTGTCCTGGGCCCATGCAGAAGACGTAGGCTATACAACACAAAAATTTGGGAATCAGGCAGAATTCAAGTTTTATGGCCCTAAACGCTATAAATGCGGTCATGGAAAGACGCTATTTAATGTCCATTATGTCGTTTTTGATGGTCGATAAAATATTGGGGAATAGTGGCCGGGCCTACGCAGAAGGCAAGGGCTATAACACAAGAAAATTTGGGAATCGGGTGGAATTCCAATTTTATGGCCCTAAACGCCAAAAAATGAGTAACGATCAAGGCAAGGCAATGACTATTGTTACTTGGGTCGTGTTTTATGGCCCGGCAAATATTTAAGTGACCCGTATTCGATGGCCCCCGCCCATGCAAAAGGCGTGGGTTATAGCACACAAAAATCTAGGAATCGGACCCGTATTCGTTTTTGATGATCCGGAAAATTTTTAAGCCATCCGGGTCCGGTGGCCAGGGTATATGAAGAAGGCATGGGTTGTAGCACCTGAAAATTTGGGAATCAGGCGAATTCCACTTTTATGGCCCTAAAATTCTAAATAACGAGTAATGGTCACGGAGAGGCGGTGACTATTGGTCCTTAAGTCGGTTTGATGGACTAATAAAATTAAAGCGATCCGGGTCTGGTGGCCCAAGCCCATGCAGAAGGCGTGGGCTTTAGCACAAGAAAAGCTGGGAATCAATCTGAATTCCAATTTAATGGACCTAAAATCACAAAAAACGACATGGAAAGCCAGTGACTATTGATCCTTTGGTCATTTTTTATTTTAGGAGATCCTAGTCCGGTGGCTCGGGCCTATACAGAAACCGTGTGTTATAGCACACAAAACTTTTGGAATAAGGCGGAATTCCGATTTTATGGCTCTAAAATGCCAAAAACGAGTAACGGTGATGGTGAGCCGGTGACAATTATTCCTTTGGTCATTTTTTATGGTCCGACAAAATTTTAGGCATTTCGGGTCTGGTGAAATGGCGGTGAATATTGTTTCTTAGGTCATTTTTGATGGTCTGATAAAATTTTACGTTATCCAGGTCCGGCAGCCCGGGCCCATGTAGAAGGCGTGAGCTATAACACACTAGTAACGGTCATGGAGAGTTGGTGATTATTTATCCATAGCTCATTTTTGATGGTCCGTCAAACGTTTAGGCAATCCTGGTCCGGCGGCCCAGGCCCATGCAAAGGCATGGGCTATTGCTTGCGGAAATCTGAAAATCGGGCGAAATTCTAGTTTTATGATCGTAATATGCTAAAGAATGAGTAACTGTGGCGAGGTGGTGACTGTTGATGCCCAATTTTTCCCTTTCCCAAATAGTACATGTATTTTCAAGAACTCATTATTGCATCATTACTTAATTTAAAAGATTTATACAAATAGTTTATTATTTTTTCATGATTTTTAGAGTTTTAAAATTAATTTTCTTGCATTTAAATTACTTAAATATTTATTAATTATACCTTTAAATTATTTGTGATGACTTAATCATCCAAATTAGTTATTTACACCCACATGCATGTTTTTAAAATATTTTACATCATTCCATATAATTATGTTTGTATTTTTAGCTATTTACGTAATTTTGTAATTATAGCCTATATTCATCCATATTTACGTTTTATTTACACTATTTGTGAAAAATAATATTTTTATATTTTTATAATGTTAAGTTATTATTTTCAACCATTTTAGTGCATAGGAAATATTTTATTATTTATTATTAATTATTTATTTAAGCAAGTTTGTATTTAAAGTATAGCCCAAATTATACCCATTTTTGGACCACATTAGTGGCCCAAAATTACTCAAATCTCTGGCCCAATCTCCCCTGCCCAAGCCAAACGACCCCTTAAACGTCAACCTGGTCATTACCCGCTTAAATGACCCGCCCTACTCCCATTTTGATCCTGGCCATTGATCTCAAATGATCAACTGTCCATAGTAATTCCTCCAATTTCCTTTAATCCCCTCACCCTAACCCTAACCTCATTTCCCACCTAACAGCCGCCTCTGAAACCTCTCCTTTCCACTCATCTCTGAGAAACCATAGCCTTCATACCCTTAAATCTTCTCTGATTCCAACCTAAACATGGAGTCAATCCATGATATAGTTACCTATTTGGAGGTACTGCGATGGTGTATACGGGCTTGTGGTGTTACTTACAGTTCTTGCCTATATTTGGCAAGAACGATCTTCTGAGAATTGGCTTTGTCGACTTTGATTCCGTGTGAATTTGGACGATGTCTCGTCTATATACATCGTACAAGGAAGGATCCTTGATTCTTGGTCCGATTATCATATGCCTGGACAAATCTAGGGTTTGAGATTTTCCTTTCCCTTAGCGGATTTTGATTACATGTGATATTTTCATTCGTTATTTATGTTTAATAGATTCTTTTCCTTGTTTGTTCGTTCAATTTCAACACTATATAAACCCCTTCCCTAACTCCCCTAAAAAAAGAGATTTTTTTGGGATAGAAATTTACTACTATCACTCTCTTATTCTTTCATTCTCACTATACTCTAAAATCTTAGACTTGGGCCGGCTGAAAGCCAAGGCCATTCGAATTCAATTGTGTTCTTTCTCAGTGTGAGCACTGCCCGAGGTTAAATTCTTGGGAACTCTAACGCACTGGAATTTTGGGTTTCTGCTGCTCTTTGCTACTGTTAGTCGAATTACTTCTGGAATTTGTTCTTCTCATTTTCTTGCTTGTTAACTTGCGACTGGTAAGTATTTTTGGCTCTCACAATTTAATTTTTGTTTTGCTTATTTTCATGCTCTGTATATCTATGTTGCTTAGGTTTTAATGAACCAATATAATACTATGTTTATGGTCCTCCTTGCTTTGAAGTTTAACCTGTAGCCTTATATTCCTAACAGCAAAACGTGCCTAAACTCTAAGTGTGAGATGTATTTATCACATGTGCTTGTGTAGATGATTCTCCTAAACTCGTTTAGGTTTGATGTGTTACGTTGATACTTGAGTCTGATCATAAGTACCCTTTTACATCTTATTATGGATTGTTATCTGTGATGACCCAAAAGGTCATCCCGTGTAATTTTAGCTAAATCTGTATTCCGAGACCATGAAAGCCTCCTTCTATCCCACCTTGATTTGCGTGTGTAGCTCGGGTGTATAGCCGGGAAGCCGTTATGTGAAAAACTAATAAAAAATAATTTTGTGTTGAAAAATTGAACAAAGTTGACTTTGGTCAACATTTGTGATAAATGTACCCAGACCCATGATTTGACAGTCCCGGAGGGTCCGCAAAATATGGGGCTTGGGCATATGCCAAGAATCAAATTTCGAGGTCCCAAGTCCGAGAAATGAATTTTTAAAGAAAATTGTTTTTTGAAAAATATAAAGGTTTTTGAAAATGAAATTTGATGTGAAACCTGTGATATCGGGCCCGTATTATGGTTCCGGAGCCCGGAACAGGTTCAATATGATTTATATGTGTTATCTGTGAAGTTTGGTAAGAAACGGACTTTGTTTGACATGATTCGGGTCAAAAATGGAAAATTTGAAAGTTTATGAAGTTTTGAAGTATTTCATTGATTTTGAGGTTTAATTCGTTGTTTTGATGTTAATTTGGTGATTTAATTACACGAATAAGTCCGTAGGATGTATTTGAAGTTGTGTGCATATTTGGTTTTGAGCCCCGAGGGCTCGGGTGAGTTTCGGGTAGGTGTCGGAGTGCAAAACTTGGTAAAAATCTGGTGTTTAATGCTATCATCTGGTGACTAGCTTTTTATGCTATACGAATGCACAGGTATAAGTTGTCGCGCCCCCTTTTTCCTCGCGGAGTCCGGGTTCGGGACATTTTGGGTTGAGACGACTCTTTCCTTTTGGGAAAGGGGTTTGCATTTTTTGAGAGTCGCCACCTAACGATTTTAAAGGTGCGTTAGGGCACCTAAGGGGTTTATCTATAACTAAGTTATTAACCTGAGGTAGGGTAAGGGCTTGAAATTATCCTAAGGGGAAGGTGTTAGGCACCCCTCAAGATCCACAAATGTGGTTCCCGACCAAACAACTTTTGTGAATTTATACGGTTTAGCAAACAAACAAATAAAGGCTCAAATAAGAGGGGATTTAAATCTCAAGCATGCAAGGTGTTTGAAAATGATTAGAGAAAAAGCTGAGTTTTGAAAAGGGTTACAATTTAAGCATGTAAATTGAAGGATATCCTAGGTTTGTAATAATACGGATCACATCAATGCAACATTCGGTATGACACTCCTCAAAGAAGGGCTACACGTGGTATTATCTCATCGGTCATCATATCCATATTCTACCATTTCCCACCCCGTGAAGGTAATTAAAGCATGTGTTGCTCACGAACTCTATTGCGTGTTGTTACCAGCCCCTTCCTATCAGTCCCGGAGGACGTTATGACTACTATCCTAAAAGGGAGGTATTGTGATGACCCAAAAGGTCATCCTAAGTAATTCTAGTTAAATTTGTGTTTCGAGGCCCCGAAAGCCTCCGTTAATCTCACCTCGATATGCATGCGCAGCCCGGGCGTGTAGCCGGGAAGTCATTATGCTGAAATTGGATGAAAATGGAAATTTATGATAATTAAATGACTAAAGTTGACTTTGGTCAACATTTTTGGCAAATGGACCCGGACCCGTGATGTGACGGTCCCGGAGGGTCCGTAGGAAAATATGGGACTTGGGCGTATGCCCGGAAGTGAATTCCGAGGTCCCAAGCCCGAGAAATGAATTTTTAAAGAAAATTATTTTCTGAAAATAATAAAGTATTTTGGAAATGAATAATTAAGTGAAAATCGTGTTACCGGGCCCGTATTATGGTTTCGAAGCACGGAACAGGTTTATTATATGTTATGTGACTTATCTGTGAAATTTGGTGTAAAACGGACTTGAAATGACGTGATTCGGATTAAAATCGGATAAGTTAAGCTTTATGAAGTTTTAAGAAATTTCTATGAGTTTCGAGGTTAAAATCGTTGAGTTTGATGATATTTTGGTAATTTAAAAGCTTAAATAAGTCTGTAGGATGTTTTGGGAGTTGTGTGTGTTGTTGGTTTTGAGACCCGAGGGCTCAGGTGAGTTTTGGGTAGCTAACAGGGTGAGAAAACTTAGGAAAACACTGTTGATGCATCATCTTTTGGTGTGTCCGCACCTGCGAGCCTAGAGTCGCAGGTGCGAGACCGCAAGCGCGACACCAAGCCCGCAGGTGCGGTCCCCCTCGCAGGCGCGACCCAGGCGCCACAGGTGCGGCTTCGCAGGGGCGTCAAATTGTCCGCAGGTGCGGCCCCTTCTAGGCCTGACCCATTCCCGCAAGTGCGACCATTCCCTTCTGCAGGTGCGAGATTCGCCCAGTGATTTTTTTCTCTTAAGTCCAAAACAGTAGACATTAC
>ML461832.1:50847-66153 GCA_005239535.1 Nicotiana rustica | reverse complement strand
GTGAGGTGACGAGTACCTATGCAATGTGTGTCAAGCATGCCCGTGAGTCTATTTTGATAGAAATTGCAGTATTTATTCCATGTTTAGCATATTATGAGACTGTCTTTACTTGGTAATTTGTCCTTGATTGAAAGTATTGGCTGTTGAGTTTGAGAAGTATTGATACGAATGATAATCCAAGTGTAGAGTATGTGATTGAGGTGATTGGTTATAGCTTAGACCCTTGTCGGGCATTTATTGAGCTATTAAATTGATGATTTCCCCTTGCCGGGTGTTTTGAACTGCCTATCTCCGCTATGTTGTACTCCTTGCCATATATCTGTTATTGTTTGGTGAGGAAGAGTGTAAAGCACGAAGGGTGATGCCGTGCCATGATTCATATTGATTATAAGCACGAAGGTAAATGTCGTTCCATGACTTTTATTGATTATAACTACGAAGGTTAATGTCGTGCCATGATACATCGTACATTTCATTGTGAGGAAGAGAGTAAAAGCCTGAAGGGTGATGTCATGCCATAATACTTGATTACATTGCATTGTGAGGAAGAGAGTAAAATCAAGAAGGGTGATGCCGTGCCATTGTTACATTTCTGGTGCTTATACTTGTTTTTCGTTGGCTATTGTGTTAGATTGCCTCCCTTGTTTACTTCTATATGTCAATTAGACTGCTTCACTTCACTTGTTTCCCCTTTACTGCTCTCGTATCCCTTACTTGCTTGCTTATCTCTTGCCTTGTATTATCCTTGTTGCCTACTGTAGAATAGTACAGGTTATCGTCATTGTCAAGTCTAGCATCGTCACTACTTCGGCCGAGGTTAGGCTCGGCACTTACTCAGTACATGGGGTCGGTTGTACTGATGCTACACTGCACTTCTTAATGTTGTGCAGATCTCGCATCCGGACCCATTGGACCACGTTGAGGGAGTCACCTTCAGTTCACTCAAAGCTTCAAGGTATACCCGCTGGCGTTCGTGGGCCTTGGTGTCTCTCCTACATTCGGATTCCTCATTGTCTTATTTTTCTCTTAGTTCCAAGACAATTGTATATTTCTTTTCAGACTATGTATTTAGCACTCAGTTTAGATAGTCCGTGAGGTTGTGACACCCCGGTTTTGGGAATTTTGCGATGTTGCTGTCTTTATCATTTCATTATGTGTTTTCGAAGTATTATTTCATTCCGCTATAAAACTTTGAAGTGATTTGGGATATTTCGGTAAAGGTTGAAAGTTAATGATTCAGGATAATCCAGTACAGGTTTGAAGGTTAATGGCTTTTACTTCTTTCAAGTTGTGTTATAGATGTCAAGTGTTGTAAACGTTGGCTTGTCTAGCGGGTTCAACGTTAGACGCAGTCACGGTCTGAAAGGTGTGATTTCGGGTCGTGACAGGTACTAGGCAGACCCTCAGGTTTGAAAGGTAAAATTCTAAGGCGACAAATAAATATCACATAGGACTGCAGTAAATGGGAACACATAAGAGCATGAAAGAGGCTCAAGTTTACCTCTGCAGATAATGCACATAAACAACACGACTCAAACACACGTAAAGATATCATTTAAATTCAGAAACCTAAGATAGGGTGTCTAAGTGAGTTCAGAAGATAAACAGCTATGTATGTCTATTTTATTACTCAGAAAGCCCTAATCAGTTTTGACTACTGATTTTAAAATCTGTTAGCCCTTAGTCTGTAAACGCAATCAAAACAGCATTCGATTTTTAAAGAGATTGATTACCTAAGGCTTTCCTAGGCGTGGGTTGTACATAATAGCTACCAGATTTATTAAACGGTTTAGAGGTTGTTTTACCTAAAACATGTTGTTCTAAGTGATGTAAATCGGAGAATGCAGAGTCAGTTACCAATTTCAATTAAAGCAGACGTGATAATCACATGCAATATTATTTTATACCTTTCATGAATCAGTAGTTTAAAATAGGAGTAGTTATTCAAATGTAAACGAAATCCTAGAGCATGGTATTTAATACGCACATATAAATGCAGGATGGTTAAGACATAATCTTGACTGCACTGAAGTAACAATTATATATTGATTTATTATCCTAGGAGCGGGATTTCTAAGTGGTAGGCATGAGCATAAATTAAGGACATGTTGTACGTTAAAGCAGTAAACATGAAAGCCTTAAAGACATGATATCTAATGCATGTTTGGCATGGTTTGAATGAATATGTTGGTCCTAAGCATGGATTCTAATGCAAATATAGGGAATGTAAAAATCTAAGGCATGATTTCTACCCTTGTGTATCTATAGCATGTATGGTTACCCCTTCCCTTTTCACTATCCAGTCCCCAAGAGTTGTTTACAAATTATTACAAGCCAATGAATGAATTACATAAATAAAAATAGAAAATCAAGAAGCTATTCTATAGGGAGCCTTCAATTAGGCCCAGATTTCCCAAATACTTCAATGGTCTCATATGCCTTAGTCCATAGACAAATCAGAGTCTAGGTGCATCAAAGTTCCCTAAGGATCTCAAGGATCCCGGGCAGTGCTTACACCTAGACTTAGTAACCAAGAATTGAACCAGTGCAGTGTGGAAGGGCCAACCTCAGTGTGTCAGAGTTCAGAGGAAGCTCAAGGATCCCAAAGCAGTGCTCACACTATGGGGGAAAAACTTAAGGGTCTAAGAATAAACTGAAGTGCAGGAGGTGATTTGAGAAGAGTTGAGTTAAAAGAGCATTTCTGAAAAAATAGTTTATTTATTTGAAACAGATTTACATATCAGTAAGTGAGTGACTTAGGAAAATAGTTTTGAAAAGAATAGGGGACGGAGCAATCATCCAGCACAGCACATGAGGGGACAAACACAAACAAGGAAGCAGGGATCGGGGACACATAAGCCATACATAGAAACAGATTCGTATACAAATGATGTTAGAGAAGCACTAAAGTATCATAGACCTGTACAGGGCCTAAACAATCACCGACCTAGTTTTGTCACAAAGAGTTCATACCAAAGACTAAACAGAATCAGATTGAGGGAGTATTGGGGAGAGGACATCACATAATAAACATAGTCACACATAGGTTCAGGAAATGTTCTAGGTATAGTATAGAGACAAAATTAACACGTGGTGCATGTTACAGTATACTAAGAACTGAAGAAGACACAGGCAGAATCATGTTGAAACATGCGGGGGGGATAGTAAACATGTTGAAGCTAAATGAAAGGGTGTGAAGAACTAAAAGTAGCAAGCATACAGGCTAATTGCAAGTAGAGCAACAAAACCATAAGTAAAAGAAGATTATAAACAAGATGAATCGAAATACCCAAAGAAACATATTGTTTTAAAACTTTAAACATAAATTGAAAACATACCAGTTGAAAGATAGCAAATACAGAATGAGGAGTAAGAAAATAGAATCACTAGTTTTGGCTTGAAGCCGACTGGTAGTAGCAGGTGATCAAAAGAATAACAGTAGAGAGTATATATGTGTGTAAGAGAGAGTTGAACAGTGTGTATGTTCGTGTGTTATGTTATTTTAAGACAAGAGTCTTTATAGCTGAGAAACATGTAGTAAACATAAGGTAGGAATCATAGTAGCACGGTGATTAAGGAACTCAGAATCAATTAATCAGAAAATCAAGGCAAGAACTCCCTTAAGTTGAGGGATTTCAAATTCAAACGGTAAAACTAGTAGCATATAAGGCAAGAAAAATCAGTACATGATTAATAAGGAAAGAATCAAAGTTCATTAAGCATAGGGTAGTCAATTAGGACTAGATTCAGAAAACCCAAATTAAGGAATGATTCAGTAAAAATAGAGTACTACAACAAATAAGGTAATTGAATCAATTAATTTTAAATAGATGAGTAGAATTCTAGGGTTTTAAAAGAAACCTTTCAATCAGACCATCAAATAAGGAAATCGAAATCAGTCAAAAGAGAGTCATGATTCTATATTTCAACATATATATAGAGAAGGACAAACAATCATAGCAAACAGGCAAGTTGAGCATTATTTGACGGAAAGAGGCAAGAGATGAACAAATCCAGATGAATAATCACACAAGTAAGCTAAAGACTCAATAAACACAAGTATGGTAACCACAGAATCATAACAAAAACCAAGTAATCAGGCTAATACAAAGAACCCAAATAAAAAGATCTCAAACATTAGGGATTTTTAACATAGGCGAGTTAAAAAGCAGATAAATCATAGAATCAGTCGAGATATGCAAAGAAAAGTTTTAAATGTAAAGGAAAAATTATGTTTAAACGAGTACAGAAGAACTTTGAGAAACCCTAATTTTAAAGGAAGTAAAAAAGGTTTAAAGTTGATGATTTTTAAAGAGAGGTTTGAGAACAGTGTAAAATCATAGAGACAATCATACTTGAATCGTAAAAAATAGCACGAATCTAAGAGATTTATTCAAAAATTAGGGTTTCAAAGGAAACCCAAGTAGAACGGAAGAACCTGTTGTAAACATCAAGGATCGTAACAAATATGGTGTGATTTTGCCCAAAATCACACTGGAGAGGCCATGAACACCCAAAACAACAACCCTAGACATAAGTCAGCATGGCCCAAGGCCCTTGAAGGCCTCAGAGATGATGAGCAAGGTGAGGGGGCAATCATTGGAGGCTTGGGGTTGAAAGGTGGTCGTCGGAGATGGCCGGAAGGGAGGACCAGCTTCATCAGAGACGAAGAGACGAGAAGTCTCTAGAGAGAACCAGAGAGGTAGAGAGAAAGTGTGAGAGGAGTGAAAATGAGAGACCGGGGGAGGTCGTTAGGGTTTAATTTTGGAAGGTCTGATATGGACCGTTGATCAGATTTGATCAACGGTCGACATTGAGTCCTGGGTTGGGCCGGGTATTGTAATGTTGATCCGTGTTTCCTTGACGTTTTCTGAATCTCCCAGGTTGATAACCTCAGACTCGTACAGGTTGGACCTAGTTCGGTCTCAAAGTTTTCAGCTTCTTTGACAATCTCATCGGGTATATCATCTTCATTTGAATCGATGTCTGTTTGTTGCGTTGTCTCGTTGCGTGTCACAGTCATCGGTTCATCAAGACAAGTAATAGTAATGTTGTATAAATAAAGTAGTGAGAGAAAATAGTAATGATAAATATTTGATTCATAAGAAAAATTAGAAAATGCTTTGATAAATTGAATAACTGTTTTGAACATTGAGGATCTTATTGAACGAATTGAAAATGTGAAAAGGGAAAATCACTTTAGTAAATAAAACAGTAAGTAATGTTTGTTTTAGCCTTGCTACCCCGAGGCTCGTCGGGCTTTGGTCATCCTAATAATCCAGTTCTTGAGGTATGTCCCTCTGCTCACAGCCTGTATGGAAGGTCCTTCCTCCTCCTCCTCCTCGAGAATAACGCAGCAGTCCATATCACTGTCCTCCAGAAATAAGTTCCTTATTTTTTCCAGTGCTTCTTCTTCGTCTGATCCATAAATAAAGTTGGCATGTTGGAAGGTCTGTTCTAGATGCGGTATTGGCTGCTCCAAAGGGTAGTATGGACCGCGCCAAGGTGGCGACCAGTCGTTGAATTCTTGCCAAGTGTAGTCGTACCCCAGACCAAAAATGGTGCCATGGCTTTTGATCTTGATAGGTTTGGAGATTCCTTGAAGATTCTTGCTGAGCCCTTTGCCAGGCTCGTACCCACTCCAGTTTAGTATACTCTCGATTTTGCTATCCCACCATTTGTCCATGTCGATGGCATTGACCCGTTCAATGTGGTGGTAGGTTTCTCCACCCGGCTTTCTTCTTCCTTCGATCACCGGAATAGTCTGGCGATTGTAAATAGGGTTACTACCATCGCCATGAATAATCACCTCTTGGTGGTTCCACTCGAACTTCACTGCCTGATGTAATGTTGAGGCTACTGCCCCAGCAGCATCGATCCATGGTCGTCCCAATAACAAATTGTAGGACGCTGGCACATCTATCACTTGGAAGGCAACCTCGAACCAAGTTGGTCCTATTTGCAGGCATAGGCTTATCTCACCAATGGTGGACCTTTGAGATCCATCGAAAGCTTTCACATTGATTGCCCCATCCTTTATCTCATGCAGCCCTTTACCAATTTCTTGAGTGTTATCAACGGACAAATGTTAAGACTGGATCCTCCATCGATCAGGATTCTGGTGATGAAATAATCTTCGCATTGCACAATGATGTGCAGTGCTCTGTTATGGACCAATCCTTCAGGAGGCAGCTCGTCCTCATGGAAAGTGATCTTGTGACTTTCCAACACCTAGCCCACCATGTTGGCCATTTCCCCACTAGTGATGTTGTTTGGTACATACGCTTCACTCAGCACCTTCAATAGAGCACTTCGGTGCGTCTCGGAATTCTGTTGCAAAGAGAGGATGGATATTTGTGTTGGCGTCTTGTTCAGCTAGTCGATGACCGTATACTCCTTAGCATGTACTTTCCTCCAATGGTCATCTGGACCTGTTTCAATAAGGGGAGGCCGGTTGGCAGCCTGCTTGCTTGATTCGTCCAGATGGTTAGGGGTATAGACCCTACCAGTTCTCGTCATACCCTGTGTTGCGACAGCTTCCTCAGTTTTGACCTTGCCTTTCCTTCTCGCCTTAGATGTATAGTCCCAAGGGATAGCCATTGTATAGAAGGGCGGCGTGGTCGACATCGCCACTGTAATTGGTGCGACTATCCTTACTTCAAATGGAACATGTGCCTTGGGTGGCAAGACTGCAACCTCAAATGGTGCGGGTGCATTTGCCAGAGACACGAACTCAACTTCAATCGGTACTGGTGTCTTTGCAGGTGGCGCTGCTTCAAACTCAAGAGGTATGGACATATTTACCTCAGTATTCTCAGACGGTTGAATCTGGACTATGATCGGGTTGAGAGTGACTGCAGGTTTCTTTGGGTTATCGCCTTCTGTGATCAACCCGATTGATCCCTCAGGGTCCCAATCATCTTCTATTTTAATCATATGGATATCTCCACCCTTATGGTCTGGCAAAGGATTGTTGCGTACATTCGGAGCAGGATCTTTTGCCATAATGATTTTGTTATCAATCAGAGACTATATCTTGTCTTTCAAAGAGCGGCATTCATCGTTGGTGTGCCCTTTCATGCCGGAATGGTATGTAAAGGATTTTTTTGGGTTAACCCACTAAGAAGGGTTCTCATGGGTGGCATCAGGGATAGGTGTGACGTAACCGGCAGCTTTAAGTTTCTCATACAGCTGGTCAATAGGTTCAGTTATGGCGGTGTACTGTTTTGGGGGTCTGCGATCAAAATTAGGTCGAGGTCTAGGGAAGTTTTGACGGTAGGGAGTGATTGGTAATGAGATGGCTGAGAATTGTAAGTATGGTAAACAGGAGCGGGTTGTGAGTATCTGGGTGAAGTAGGTTGATATGTGGGTGGTGGAGATTGGTAGGTGGGTTGTGGAGTTTGGTAAGTGGGTGAAAGTGCTTGGTAGTTTGGGGTTGGTTGGTATGTGAGTGGTGGTGTTGGGTAGATTTTGTATTTGAGTAGGGATTTGGCTCTTTGTGCAACCATTACAGCTCCCACGTCCCTTCTCTTAGACACACCACTAGACTATAAAGCCTTGTTTGTAACTTGCAAGGCTTCAAAATTTGTGACCATACAGCTCTTAATGCCTTCTTCAATCTGCTCCCCTAATTTGATAATGTCGGAGAACTTGTGATTCTCAATCATCATCAACCGTTCATAGTACTGCGGGTCTTGAGCCCGAACAAAGAAATCGTTCATCTGCTCTTCCTCTAAAGCAGGTATGACCTTAGCAGCCTCGGACCTCTAGCGAGTAGCATACTCACGAAATGTCACTGTGGGTTTCTTCTTCAAATTCTGGATATAGAACACGTCTGGTGCGTTCTCTTTGTTGAACCTAAATCTGTCCATAAAGTTAGATGTCATGCTTACCCAGTTTGACCACTTCTTGGGATCTTGGCTGATGTATCCCACGCCAACCAGCTTGTCACAATAGGTCCTTAGATGGACCCTCAGATCACCAGTACCGTCAAGCATTTCGATCTTTGGAGGTTTGTACCCCTCGGGCAGTTCGACATCAGGTTGTATGCAGAGGTCTTCATAATTCAACCCTTCGATTCCCTTGGTTCCTTCAACACTCTGAACTCGTCTAGTCATTTTCCTAAGTTCCTCGGCCAAGTTCTTGATAAGCAGGTCCTTTCCATCAGACTCGGATGCGTGTGGGATAGGCGGGGTGGAGTTTGGCATGGTCTCCACATAGATGGGATTGTTATAGGCGTGGAAATGGTCCTTTGTGGGGTTCTGAGGTTCTGGGATAAGTAATGGAGTTTTGTTTGATGTGTGGCAAGGATTGCATTGTGTCGGGAAAGTTTGGTTCTTTGGCGGAGTGGTGTGATGGTGAGGTGCGGGATGATTCTGTTGTCTTGGGATATTTTGTGGAGGTGTAGGGTTTTGAGCGTTTGCAAAGTTGACATCTGGGGCGTTGAGGGAAAATGACAGGTTGGCCAAATATCGAACCTGATCGAATTCTTCTTGAAATTTCAGCAGTTTCTGTTCCAGTGGTGACATGTTCTCATTTAGGACCTGAATACCTCGGTCGTCAGTGGCCTCTACCCGTTCAACCATATTCTCTTTCCTGGTGCCTCTAGATTCTTCCATCTTACTCTTGCCTTTAGGAGGACTGGGAGGAGGAGTAGGTGGAGGGCCCTTGGATCTTGTGCGATAAGCTGATGATGCCAGAGTGCACGAACTAACCTTTGGGGAGGGGAATAATAAAAAAAAGATATTTAAAAAAAAGGTAGCCAAGTCAGTGAGGATTATGAAAAATATTGCAGTATTTAAACACATAGCACGGGAATGTAAAGCGTGTCCTAATTTGGGAACCCCTTTATGCCCGAGGTAGGCCTAGCGACAAGTTGGTTTGGAGAACTTAAAATGCTAAATGCCTCATTTCATTGATAAGAAAATAGACAAATCCCAAAACGACACTAAACGAACGAAGAAATAAAAGTCATTAATGGCCATTGGCCTTATTACATTGATAGAGAAAATAAATACATTCCTATGTATTTGGTCCCAGAAGGACCTTCCCCATATCGATATTCCTACTTCCCTCGAACAACTTTCCCAGTTCGCGAAGTCCCAGCAACAGGTATGTTCTGGCTAGATAACCTCCTTCAGTTCCCTCATCCCTTTGGCAATCTTCGACCCTTTGATGAATTTCTCCTCCAGCTCGACTATACCCCGTTCTAAGTATCCTAACCTTTTGTTGGTGCTGATAACCATGTCTTTCCACTCTTGATAAGTTTCTTGTTAGATTCATGTATTTCGTGGTGCTCATCCTCACACTCACGGATCTTTTTGCGCAGCTGGTTGAACTTGACTTGTGCTTCAGCCCTTTCATCTATAACCATGTGGCCTCGGACGTACCCTGGCTTGCTCTGATCACCCCGATTATATTCTAACCAACCAGGATAGAAAGGGGTGCAACCGGCATAATACCGGTATGGCTCGATGGTGTCCTTATCAAGTATAATCTTGTAGTGCCACAGGTGCTGGGATTGGCACTTGTGAGGACTGTCATCATTTTGGAAGTCTGCTCGAAGATGGCTCATTTTGTTGACCTTGGGTATGACTTGCTTCCTACCTGATTGCCTCATAACTCGAAGAGGGACGTAAGGGTATGTCCCCCTTAGACCGATCAGTATCAGAAATGGTGCATCTCGGGATCAGACGATGAACTCATCTGTCGGAAACCACTCAAACATCCATTGAACCTGTTCTTCAGTCAGGTTACCAAAGAGTTCAACCCATCCCTCGGCATTCTTAGGCTGAGCGAACATGTCGGGGATCTAATTCATTTGCTTCGGGTGATGGAAAGATATGTGGTCATCCCAGATCCTTCGATGAATGTCTTGTCGGTATTCACCTCTTTGGAGATGTTCCATGAGCCAAAGTTGAAGTAATAGATTGCAACCTTGGAAATGTCTTGCTCCTTATTGACACATTTCCAAGGCTTGATATATGTCTGCAATGATCATGGGCACGATGCTGAAGTCTTTCCCGTCTACTCCTTCCATTAGTGTCTTAGTCACCATGGCCAGTCTGGTATGGATTCTCTCCTTCTTCATTGGAAACACGATCAAACCCAGAAAGCAAAACATGAAGACGGACACTCTACGATGGATGTGTCCCAGGGAGGTGATAGCTAACTCGTCATGGTAGGTACAGTATGATTTTCTGTGGTCGTACCTCTCGTACAAATAATCAAAAGGTATGTATGATTCTTTTAAGCATACCAGTTCTGCATTCTTCTTCAGACCCATCATTTTAAGGAAACCTTTGTCGGTGCGGTTCTTAGACATCAGCAACCCCGGGGTTCCCACACTGGGAAAACCAGTCCTCCTATCTCTTCTAGCAAAGGCGTCATTTCAATGTCCCCAAAGCGGAACACAGATCTTTCACAATCCCAGAATAGGGTAGCAACATCTATTATCATTTTGTTAGGCTAGATTTCTAGGAGAGATGGTAGGTTGCCCAAATATTTCTTGACGAGTGTTTTGTCACTAGAATGCAGATCTTCCCACCAACTCAGCAACTTTGGGTGGATGTTGGAGACCATGCTGAATCTGGGGACTTCGTGCCTCATATTTCTGCAAGGCAAACAAGGTTAGGCCATTACCCCCACCAGACTCGACTATTTAATATCAACAATTAGCATGAAGCATTTAGTTCTCTAAAGGAATGCACAGAATGTGATGATTTCTGTTTGCGTTTAGGAAAACCCGGTGGAGTTTTGGATAAGGTTATCTTAAAAGCTATCGTGCGGACAACACTTTAGCTTGACTAGGTCTGACCATGATGTATGCAACAATATAATAGAGTAAAGTTTCTATGGGGTTTTAGACTGGTACCTTTGAGTGGACAACTCAAGAGGGAAGTCACGGAACCGTCGACTGCACCATTGATCGACTAGTTTTACCGCAAATAAGCCTTTCCGAATTTAGGGGGTAATAATATAGGAAGAGCGCAACCACTCATCAAGCGTTGCTATAGTATTTGTTTTGCACGAGTGGAGTATGAATGTCGAGCATGGTTATGCAATAATAAGCATTAAAAGCAAGTTGTCATGTATTTGCACATTTAAGAAAGCGGTAAATACAACAGTTATAATTTAAAGCGGATACAAAGGAAAACAAAGAAACATGTCAGTTTCATTTTGGGGAAGAGTAAAAACTTGAAAGAAATAAACAATTAATTGCACGTAGAAGGGACGAGGAAAAGGTGCCAATATTAAACAAAATAAAGGTACAAATTCACAAAACAACTTGAAATGGTAAAAGCCTATAATCCCCAGCAGAGTCGCCATGCTGTCGCGCCCCCTTTTTCCTCGCGGAGTCCGGGTTCGGGACATTTTGGGTTGAGACGACTCTTTCCTTTTGGGAAAGGGGTTTGCATTTTTTGAGAGTCGCCACCTAACGATTTTAAAGGTGCGTTAGGGCACCTAAGGGGTTTATCTATAACTAAGTTATTAACCAGAGGTAGGGAAAGGGCTTGAAATTATCCTAAGGGGAAGGTGTTAGGCACCCCTCAGGATCCACAAATGTGGTTACCGGCCAAACAACTTTTGTGAATTTGTACGGTTTAGCAAATAAACAAATAAAGGCTCAAATAAGAGGGGATTTAAATCTTAAGCATGCAAGGTGTTTGAAAATGATTAGAGAAAAAGTTGAGTTTTGAAAAGGGTTACAATTTAAGCATGTAAATTGAAGGATATCCTAGGTTTGTAATAATACGGATCACATCAATGCAATACCCGGTATGACACTCCTCAAAGAGGGGCTACACGTGGTATTAGCGCATCGGTCATCATATCCATATTCTACAATTTCCCACCCCGTGAAGGTAATTAAAGCGTGTGTTGCTCACGAACTCTATTGCGTGATGTTACCTGCCCCTTCCTATCAGTCCCGGAGGAGGTTAAGACTATTATCCTAAAAGGGAGGTACTAGGCAGACCCTCAGGTTTGAAAGGTAAAATTCTAAGGCGACAAATAAAGAACACATGGGACTGCAGTAAATGGGAACACATAAGAGCATGAAAGAGGCTCAAGTTTACCTCCGTAGATAATGCAGATAAACAGCACGACTCAAACACACATAAAGACATCATTTATATTCTGAAACCTAAGATAGGGTGTCTAAGTGAGTTCAGAAGATAAATAGATATGTATGTCTATTTTATTACTCAGAAAGCACTAATTAGTTTTGCCTACTGATTTTAAAACCTGTTAGCCCTTAGGAAGTAAATACAATCAAAACAGCATTCAATTTTTAAAGAGATTGATTACCTAAGGTTTGCCTAGGCGTGGGGTTGTACATAATAGCCACCAGAATTATTAAACAGTTTAGAGGTTGTTTTACCTAAAACATGTTGTTCTAAGTGATGTAAATCGGAGAATGCAGAGTCAGTTACCAATTTCTATTAAAAGCAGACATGATAATCATATGCAATATTATTTTATACCTTTCATGAATCAGTATTAAAATAGGAGTTGTTATTCAAATGTAAACAAAATCCTAGAGCATGGTATTTAATATGTACATATAAATGCAGGATGGTTAAGATGTAATTTTGACTGCACTGAAGTAACAATTTTATATTGATTTATTATCCTAGGAGCAGGATTTCTAAGTGGTAGGCATGAGCATAAATTAAGGACATGTTGTACGTTAAAGCAGTAAACATGAAAGCCTTAAAGACATGATATCTAATGCATGTTTCGCATGGTTTGAATGAACATATTGATCCTAAGCATGGATTCTAATGCAGATATAGGGAATGTAAAAATCTAGGGCATGATTTCTACCCTTGTGTATCTATAGCATGCATGGTTACCCCTTCCCTTTTTACTATCCATTCCCAAAGTGTTGTTTACAAATTATTACAAGCCAATGAATGAATTACATAAATAGAAATAGAAAATCAAGAAGCTATTCTATAGGGAGACTTCAATTAGGCCCAGATTTCCCAAATCCTCCAATGGTCTCATATGCCTTAGTTCATAGACAAATCAGAGTCTAGGTGCATCAACGTTCCCTAAGGATCTCAAGGATCCCGGGCAGTGCTAACACCTAGACTTAGTAACCAAGAATTGAACTAGTGCAGTGTGGAAGGGCCAACCTCAGTGTGTCAGAGTTCAGATGGAGCTCAAGGATCCCAAAGCAGTGCTCACACTAAGGGGCAGAACTTAAGGGTATAAGAATAAAATGAAGTGCAGGAGGTGATTCGAGAAGAGTTGAGTTAAAAGAGCATATCTGAAAAAATAGTTTATTTATTTGAAATAGGTTTACATATCAGTAAGTGAGTGACTTAGGAAAATAGTTTTGAAACGAATAGGGGATGGAGCAATCAACCAGCATAGCACATGAGGGGACAAACACAAACAAGGAAGCAGGGATCGGGGACACATAGGCCATACATAGAAACAAATTGGTATACAAATGATGTTAGAGAAGCACTAAAGTATCATAGACCTGTACAGGGCCTAAACAATCACCGACCTAGTTTTTTCACAAAGAGTTCATACCAAAGACTAAACAGAATCAGATTGAGGGAGTATTGGGGAGAGGACAACACATAATAAACATAGTCACACATAGGTTCAAGAAACGTTCTAGGTATAGTAAAGAGACAAAATTAGCATATGGTGCATGTTACAGTATACTAAGAACTGAAGAGGACACTGGCAGAATCATGTTGAAACATGCAGGGGGGATAGTAAACATGTTGAAGCTAAAGGAAAGGGTGTTATGAACTAAAAGCCGCAAGCATACAGGCTAATTACAGGTAGAGCAACAAAACCATAAGTAAAAGCAGATTATAAACAAAATGAATCGAAATACCCAAAGAAACATATTGTTTTGAAACTTTAAACATAAATTGAAAACATACCAGTTGAAAGATAGAAAATACAGAATGAGGAGTAAGCAAATAGAATCACCAGTTTTGGCTTGCACTCGATTAATAGTAGCAGGTGATCAAGAGAATAACAGTAGAGAGTATATATGTATGTAAGAGACAGTGTGTATGTTCGTGTGTTATGTTATTGAAAGACTAGAGTCTTTATAGCTGAGAAACATGTAGTAAAAACAAGGTAGGAATCATAGTAGCACGGTAATTAAGAAACTCAGAATCAATTAATCAGAAAATCAAGGCAAGTACTCCCTTAAGTTAAGGGATTTCAAATTCAAACGGTAAAACCAGTAGCATATAAGGCAAGGAAAATCAGTACATGATTAATAAGGAAAGAATCAAAGTTCATTAAGCATAAGGTAGTCAATTAGGACTAGATTCAGAAAACCCCAATTAAGGAATGATTCAGTAAAAATAGAGTACCACAACTAATAAGGTAATGGAATCAATTAATTTTAAACAGACGAGTAGAATTCTAGCATTTTTAAAAAAAAAACTCTCAATCAGACCATCAAATAAGGAAATCGGAATCAGTCAAAAGAGAGTCATGATTCTATATTTCAACATATATATAGAAAAGGACAAACACTCATAGCAAACAGGCAAGTTCAGCATTATTTGACGGAAAGAGGCAAGAGATGAACAAATCCAGATGAATAATCACACAAGTAAGCTAAAGACTCAATAAACACAAGTATGGTAACCACAGAATCATAACAAGAACCAAGTAATCAGGCTAATACAAAGAACCCAAATAAAAAGATCTCAAAAATTAGGGCTTTTTAACATAGGCGAGTTAAAAAGCAGATAAATCATAGAATCAGTCGAGATATGCAAAGAAAAGTTTTAAATGTAAAGGAAAAATTATGTTTAAACGAGTACAGAAGAACTTTGAGAAACCCTAATTTTAAAGGAAGTAAAAACGGTTTAAAGTTGATGATTTTTAAAGAGAGGTTTGAGAACAGTGTAAAATATAGAGAGAATCATACTTGAATCGTATAAAATAGCACGAATCTAAGAGATTTATTCAAAAATTAGGGTTTCAAAGGAAACCCAAGTAGAACGGAAGAACCTGTTGTAAACCTCAAGGATCGTAACAAGTATGGTGTGATTTTGCCCAAAATCACACCGGAGAGGCCATGAACACCCAAAACAACAACCCTAGACATAAGTCAGCATGGCCCAGGGCCCTTGAAGGCCTCAGAGATTATGAACAAGGTGGGGGGGAAACCATTGGAGGCTTGGGGTTGAAAGGTGGTCGCCGGAGATGGACGGAGAAGGGAGGACCAGCTTCATCGGAGATGAAGAGACGAGAAGTCTCTCGAGAGAACCAGAGAGGTATAGAGAGAGTGTGAGAGGAGTGAAAATGAGA
>ML461832.1:37168-50281 GCA_005239535.1 Nicotiana rustica | reverse complement strand
GGGGGAGGTCGTTAGGGTTTAATTTTGGAAGGTCTAATATTGAGTCCTGGGTTGGGCCGGGTATTGTAGTGTAGGTTTGGGATTGGGTATTGGGTTAATTAATTGGGTAGGGGTCCGGTTTTAATTGGGTTTAGGATTTAAATAAAAGTGGCTAACTCATTAAATATCCAATTAAAATAGATCAAAATAATTGATAATTATAAAAATAAAATTGATGCTTAATAAATTAAATAAAATGATTAATTAGTATTTTAAAATGTAAAATGACTAATCACTAGGTAAAAACAACATAAGACATATGATTACGCTATAATTGCAAAGTTATTGAAATTATAGCCAAAGAGTGCGAATTTGGCTAATTGTGAAACAATTCGATCTTAACAGGACCAAAAATAATATATTAAGTCAAGAAATGCTTTTAAAATTATTTGTAATGCAATTTTATAATTAATTATTAGGAAGAAGACATTGGATCAATTAAAAAAAATTAATATGGAAAAATTATAGAAAAATACCAATTGTTGTGAAAACCTGATTTTGCAAAATTCAAAAATAATTTGAGAAAAAATTGAGTATCAACATAAGTGTGAACGCACAACACTGTCATGAGGGGGGGTGGGGTTGTTCTGTGCAAACGCACCCTATCAGGTGAGAACGCGGAGCACTAAAAGGTTACTCTACGCGAACGCACTAGAAGGGGTGCGAACGCATAGGTCTAGAGGGGACCTGGGTGTCAATTGCCCTGTGCGAACGCGGGCCCACAATCGCGAACTCATAGGACAGAATATAAACGTGGCCTGGGGCCCGCGAACCATTACAGGATTTTCCACTATTTTCACAACCCTCAACTTCTCCAAAGCTCTTAGGCGATTTTTGAAGCAATTCCTCACCATAACCTCTTAGGTAAGTAATCTTCAACTTGTTTTCTTCCATTTCCATCAACATCTATTAAATTCTTGGCCTAAAAATCTTGAAATCAAAGGTAGAAATTGGGGTTTTTGGTAGAGTTAGGGCTTTTTGATTATTTGGAAATTTGACCTCGTTTTGGGGTCAGATTTCAAAATAAATTATATATTCGGGCTCGTGGGGGAATGGGTGATCGGGTTTTGGTCCGAACCTTGTGTTTTGACCAAGCGGGCTCGAGGTCGATTTTTGGAATTTTGGGACGAATGTTGGGAATTCTATAATTAAGCTTTGGAATTGAATTGTTAAGAAATTATTGATGTTATTGGGTCAATTATGTCTAGATACAATTGATTCAGAGTCGGGTTCGAAAGGGAAAGCGGTGCTAGAGGCTTGATTTGGATTCTTGGAGTCGAGGTAAGTGTTTGGCCTAACCTTAGCTTGAGGGAATAGGTATCGAGTCTTAATTGCTACGTGTTTATACCATGTTCAATGTATAGGTGAGGTGACGAGTACCTATATATTGTTGTCAAGCATGAAGGTGAGTCGTATATTATGAATTCTTTGATTTATATTGATAATTGATGTGTTGTGGATCAAATCTCAACTTGTGGTGAATCATTTGGTAGAGATTCTTAATTGTGTTTACTGTAAAGTGGTTGATCGGTCGAGGAATATTTGTGGAATATTACACCTGTGTAGGATTGGTTATAGTTGTGTCCCTTGCCGGGACGGTAGTAATCTTGTTGAGTATTTCTGTGCATTTAAGGTTGCTTATTGTTGATTTTCCTGTCCATATATTGCTTTTATGTTTGTTTACGCACGAGGGGACATTCCGTGTTGTTATTTATTATGCACGAGGGGACATTCTGTGTCGTGTTGTTAGTTATTATGCACGAGGGGACATTCCGTGTCGTGTGGTTATTTATTATGCACGAGGGGACATTCCGTGCCGTGTTGTTATTTATTATGCACGAGGGGACATTCCGTGCCGTGATGTTGTTTATTTATGCACGAGGGGACATTCCGTGCCGTGATGTTGTTTATTTATGCACGAGGGGACATTCCGTGCCGTGTTACTAATATTTATGCACGAGGGGACATTCTATGCCGTGTTTTTGTGATATTATAGCACGAGGGGACATGCCGTGCCGTTTCTGTTTATTTATTTGTTCAGAGTTGTTAATTCTTTCTGTTATTTAATTACTTCAGTTGTTATCTAGTTCCGACATTTCAGTGAATTGTTTCCCCTTTTTCCCCAGCATGTTATCACCATTTTTGTGCTTAACTGTTTATTTCTTGTTGTTACTTATTTATTATATTATTGAACTGCACAGGTATTTGTTATTTGTCGTGTCCTAGCCTCGTCACTACTTCACCGAGGTTACGCTCGGCACTTACTCAGTGCATGGGGTCGGTTGTACTGATACTACACCTGCACTTCTTTATGTTGTGCAGATTATGGTACCGGACCCAGTGGACACTGATTGAGGAGGCTTCCTTCAGTCCACAGGCAACACCGAGGTAGTCCTGCAGGCGTCCGCGGGCCTTGGCGTCTCCTTCTATCTCATTCCTTTCTTCTGTCTTTACTTTGTATTTGGAGACAGTTATACTTATTTATTTCAGACCCTTATTTTTAGTAAATCTTAGACTGTCCGTGAAGTTGTGATACCAATTCTGGGAGTTTTATTAAGGATCATGTAATACTTTTCACTGAAGTTGTTAGATTTCTTATCTTCCGCATTTTTAATTATAATTGTTTTAGTTTATCACTGTTATTTCAAAAGTCAATAATGAGGAAATAAATGTATTAACCGGAACTTTGGCTTGTCTAGCGGGTTCAACGTTAGACGCCATCACGGCCACGACGGTGGGATTTCGGGTCGTGACATTATGATAGCCCGGGAAGTATACTGATAAGTCACTTATGCCTAACATATTGCCATTTGGGGTTCTATTTTCCATTACGACATGTTCTTATGCAATTTGTGTTTCCCTCGTTATTCACTTGATCAACTTTGTATCCTTTAGTACTAGTGAACCTTTAGCATAAGCTTCACAACTAATCTTTTACCTGTATGTGGTCAACTATTGCTGGATTTGGTGCATGTTTGTCTCACTTCTGAAATTGAATTGTGACTAAACCTTAGCATGCTCCCCCTCTTAAGTATTTTCTTGACCATGAGCTATAGTATTGTTTAAAGTCATCGTGTTATGACCAGTACTCAATGTGTTAAATCCCGTGTTCAACTATGTGGTATATGCATACTAGCATGTTCTTATGTTGTTTATGACCACATTCTCATTAAGCTCTCATGTTAAAAACCATCATGTGAAGACTTCATCTTATTGTTCCTAAATATGACTTTGCTAGATTTTCCTGTGAATTGTCTGAAGACTTTTAGGCTAATTCTGAACTATGCTTTGAAACTCTATTTGAAGCAGTTTGCTTACGTTGTTTGATCCAGTCACTTTGAACTTACTTCTAAAACATAGTATGAACCACTTTTCTTCTTGGGCTTGTAACAATTTGTAAACAAACTATTGGGGAGTTGGTGAAATGGGGATAAAAAGGGTGTTCTAGTACTTGTATGAATAGGTAGAGAACATGTATATAGGATCTATGTGCTCTATATTTGTTGTTTTGTTTAACGTGCTGGACACCTATAGATATCATGCCTATAGGATTCCTACACACACTTTACTTAGTTTGTCAAGACATGTTAGTTCTAATATTCGCTATACTTGTTTCCACATCTACTATTCAACACTCTTAGATAAGATGTTTTAGGGCACTACAATATAATGTTTTTACTTATCTGGATACCATGCCTATAAGACTTCAAATAATCAATCTATCAGTTGATTCAATTACTTTTAGTGTACTGCTTATCTAGATATCATGTCTATAGGACTTGCAACAATCAATTTGCTTATGCATTAACCCAGAAATTGTTGCACTGCCCATGTATTATTGGTGTCCAGAATTATTTAGAAATCATGCCTATAGGATTCGCATAAATGCTGCATACGTATTACTAAAAATCAAAATCACTTAGAGACCACAACCTACTTATCACTACTTATCACATTCTATGGAATGCACCACAACCTACTCCTGATCCCCAAAGTTCAACCAATGACCACGCTTATAACCAAATTCCAGGAATCCATCAAAGCAATCTGATATATGTGGAAAATTTACACCAAACTACGCAGCAAACCCTATACACACCCGAATCGACTCAGAAGGACCCTCTCACTAAAAACATGGTTGAGGAACTCAAGAAGCTCACTGGTAAAGTTCAGTGTGTTGAAGGTGGTAAAGGCATTGAAGGTCTAAACTATGAGGACCTATGCATTCAGCCGGATGTGGAACTGCCGGATGGTTACAAACCTCCCAAGTTTTAAATGTTCAATGGAATTGGTGAGCCAAAAGTGCATCTAAGAATATATTGTAACAAGATTGTGGGAGTAGGAAAAAATAAGCAAATCCACATGAAGTTTCTCATGTGAAGCCTCAAAGGGGATGCTTTATCTTTGTATATCAGTCAAAAACCAAAGAAGTGGATCGGTTGGGTAAGTATGGCATCAGACTTCATGGACAGATTCAGGTTCAACACGAAAAATGCGCCAGACATTTTCTACATTCAAAACCTCAAGAAGAAGCCGACAAAAACCTTCTGCGATTATGCTACTCGTTGGAGATCAGAAGCCGCAAAAGTAAGGCCGGCACTTGAAGAAGAACAAATGAACAAGTTCTTGTTTAGAGCTCAAGACCCGCAGTATTATGAAAGGTTAATTGTTATCGAAAATCACCAATTCTTAGACATCATCAAGCTAGGAGAAAGAATAGAAGAAAGAATTAAGAATGGGTTGGGACCAACTTCGAGGCATTGCAGCCCACGAATAAAGCTTTGCAATCGGGAGACATTTCAAAGAAGAAAGAAGCAGGTGCTGTGATGGTAGCCCAGGGTCCTAAGTCTCCTATCACATACCAAACACCTTCACCCACATACCAACCTTCACCCTGCATGATACCAACATCCTGTTACTACCTACCATGCCTATAACACGCAACCCGTATATTAACATTCACCACCACCCACCCGCCAAAACTACCAAAAGCCACGTCCAAATTTCGACCGCATACCGCCTAGAATTACACCCCAATTCCTGAACTCATAGACCAACCGTACAAGAGACAGAAGGCCATTGGTTATGTCACTCCCATTCCTGCCGTTATTATGGAGAATTCCTCCTAATGGGTCAACCCCAACTAGACATGAGCATATCATTCAAGCATGAAGGGTCACACCATTGATGAGTGCCGCACATTGAAAGACAAAATTCAGACACTAATTGACATAAAGGTCATAAAGACAAAGGAAGTTGCACCAAATGTTCGTAACAATCCTCTCCCAGATCACAGAGGTGAGGGAGTGAATGTGATAGAGACTGACGAAGAATGAGTTCAATATGGGTCCACCAGACTCATTCAAGAGGGGTATGTTCCTAAAACATCTCCAGCCACCCTCACGCTGGTTGTGGTCCAAACCCAGGCATGGTTTGAAGTTGAGGTATCTACACCCTTCACTGTGATGGTTGCTCCTACATCATCTTACAAGTCCAATGTCATCCCATGGTACTACATTGCGGAAGCAAGGAGAAAGGGAAAAACAAAAATTGAGGAAACATGTGCAGCACAAGGTATGACTAGAAGTGGCAGAGTTTATACACCTGAGAACCTGGGAGAACAACCAAGGAAGCTACATCTAGAACGCTTGTTATTGAGACTGACAATGATGATCTTTGGAGAAAGGTACAAGTGAGAGAGTACTATGTTGATGACCACTTGAACAAAACTCCCTCTCAGATATCCATCGTGTCACTGCTGCAAAACTCATACACACACATGAATGCTTTGATGAAGGTGTTGAGCTAAGCTTATGTACCCATCAAATAGTGGGGAGATAGCTAACATGGTTGGACAGGTATTGGAGAGCCACAAGATCAATTTTCATGAAGATGAATTACCATTATAAGGGTTGAGTCACAATAGGGTGCTACGCATCACTTTGATTTCTCTGTGTGTGATGGATTCTTAGCATCGCGTTGTGGTGATACCCGTCGAGTTTGTGAGACAGTCCTCTTGTATGCTGTCATTTTTCCCATGTTTGGGCACATTTGGAGTGTGTTTATTGGTGCACGGACTGCACGGGTTGTGAATTTAGATTGCATTGATATATCATGTCACTAGAGTGGCCGTGTTGGACGAGATGAGGTCATTGGTCCTAGAATGGGTTCTATCGGAATTGATTATAGCATGGTTGGAAGAATAATATCAAAAGCCGACTTAGAAATTTTCTAAAGTGCCTATCGAAGGAGAAGGAGTTCCACAGCCTGTTGATCCGATGAATGGTTATGAGTTTATGCGTGTTTCTTTTATCATTAGAAGTATGTGAAGGTGTTAGAACGACGCTTTGTTGATAAGAGGTTTATTACCGGTATTCGGGTTGTTTTGACCGGTTCATGTTGTTAGAAATTATCGTTATAGGTATTTGTGTTTTGAGGTATATCATGTGATTACATATTGGGTTTCGGATATGGCTTGATACAACTTGTTCAGACTTCCACAGCATGTTGGTGTGAGATTGTGATGTTCTAGTAATATCAGATGCAGGAATTGGATTCTAGGGCTTATGGGCTAGGTTGGATGAAGGAATTTCAGTTTATGTCATGTTATGAGACTTATATGGGGTAGGGTGACGTAGGATCACCCTCGAGTATGTTCATGGTAAGATTACATGGCGATTTCGATGGTTTTGGAACAACTCTTTTTACGTTCGAGGACGAACGTATGTTTAAGTGGGGGATAATGTAACGATCCAACCGGCCGTTTCCGACATTTAACACTCCTTTCAACTATGTGAAGTCTTAAATATCTTCTTATGATGTATCATGACATGTGTGAATCATCAGATTTGGTTTTCAGGTATTTCGAAGTCAGTTGGAAGAATGAAATTCAAAGTTTAAAGCTTAAGTTAAAAGGTTGACCGGATGTTCACTTTTGATATCGGTGTCGGAATCCAGTTCTAAAAAATTTCATATCTTCGTTATGTCATTTATGACTTGTGTGAAAAATCTGAGGCCACTCAGACTTGATTTGGTAGGTTTTGGTATCGAATATAGAAGTTGGAAGTTCTTGGTTTCATTAAGCGCTAATAAGAAGTCGACGTGTGCGAATTATATTATTTTGGGTGTAGATGAGGACTATTAATATGATGGATATCAATTGGATATGATAATAAGTTAGCAAGGAACATTATAAGTGATTTGGGGCCTTTGGAGAGGCCTAAGTTTAAGTCAAGTTGGAAAACTTACACGATCAACTAAAATTCCAAATGAATACGCACAAGACAAACACTTTGGACAGGCATATTTACATTTATATGAGGTGTTATGTTATGTAAAGACTATCAAATGAAATATCCTTGAGTCTAGTTTCCAACTCTTCAAATCGTTCGTCATTGGGACACTCCTACAAAATGTTATGACCAAATTACTAAAGGCTGGCAAAATGCGACCGTGGCAATTCTGCGATCGCAAAATCATTATGCGGTCCACATAAATGATCTGCGACCGAAAAAATGGTCGCAAAATGGACCAGTGTAGCCCAGTTTTAGGCACCAGTTTTGCGATGCATTCCACGACCCGCATACCTATTCTGCGATGACTTTTGCAATCGCAGGCCTAATTTCGGAGGTTTCATTTTTTTTATTTTCAACCCGGCTCCGTTTTGATAAATATGCTTTGGGGTTCATTTTGGGGTGATTTTTTGAGCATTCTAGAGAGAGATGAGAGCATTTTAGAGAGAGAAGAAGAAACCCAACATTCAAATCATCCAATCTTGCGTCAATCTTCAACAATTAAAGAACTCAATCACAAGATCTTCATCAAAGAGGTAAGTTTTCATACCCTAGTTTTCAATTTCGGATTTGGGATTAAAAGTTGGTCATGAGAGGTGTGATTCTTGGGCGTGAGAAAATTATGTATACATGTATGTATAAATAGGGTTTATGGGAAGATTGTTGAGTTCAAATGGGTAAAGGTTGGGTTGAAAATAGTAGAAATCTTCTCTAATTGATGTCGGAATTTGGTAAAATTTGTATGGATGGACTCGTGGTTGGATGGGTGTTCGTATTCCGTAACTTTTGTCGAGTTTCGAGACGTGGTCCCCACTAGTAATTTTTGGGTGTAATCTCGGATTTTGTGGGAAAATTAGTATTTTCATATGGAATTAATTCATATAATATGTATTGAATGAATCGAATTAATTGCGAATAGGTTCAAGGCGTTCGGAGGCCGATTCGCGAGGCAAGGGCATAGCGAAGTAAAGAATTACACGGATTGAGGTAAGTAACTCTTCTAAGCTTGATGTTGATAGTATGAAACCCCGCATTATGTGTTATGTGATGGTATTGAGGTGACGCACATGCAATGTGACAGGCGCGTGGGCGTGCACCTTGTGAATCGGCACTCTGTTGTTCCCATTGCCCAGTATGGTTGCCCTATTTTGCTGACATTTGTGTTTTCCCCTATGTGATAAAGTACTTGAGCTGTCAGTTATGATGGACATCATGTTTGTGCTTTATGAAGATATTGTTTGAACCCATAGTGGTCATTTCTTGTTGTCATCTCATTGATTTCATTGATATTCATACTCAGTCACATTCATGCATTCATATCACATCTCAGTCTCAGCTGTGACTTATTGATACATCATATCATTATTCCGGGTCAATTATCATGACATTGTGAGCCGTGGGTAAGACTTGAGAGAGTGATGACTGAGTGAGGTAGAACGCCTGATTATGAGTGACAGTTATTGAGTCGGGATGCACGTCGCAGCGTATATATTTATTGGATCGGGTTGCACGCTGCAACATATATATATTTAATGGATTGGGTTGCACGCCGCAGCAATGTAGCGCTTGGGTTGAATGAGCCCCTCCGGAGTTTATACACCCCCAGTGTGCGCAGTCGACTATATATACATGGATCGGGCTTTAGCCGCAGCAGTTATTATACAGCGCTGAGTGATTTAGTGTACTGAGTATTGAACTTAGTAAGAGATGATGCGAGGTAATGAGATTGAGTACTCTGAGAGTGTGAGTACATGTTTCATCTCGGAAATACATGGCATTTACATGCATACATGACATACAGGCATAGAGACGCATTTTTCCTCATGCTATATAGTATCACGTCATTCATGACTTATTATACACATTGATATATGGGTATGGAGAGGCACTTTATATTTGTTATTTGGAAAGAAAACGAAACATTTTATTTATCGTGAAAAAGGATATTTGGAAATTTTCAGTTTTCAAACTTACTCGTACTTTTGGCATTTTTGGTAAGAGATCTGGTATTTTCTTTCCATGGGATATTTGAAAAGCATGACCATATTTTTGGAACTGTGAATGAGCTGAGTAGTTTACTTTTGAGATATTTATTTTGTACTTGCATTTATGTTGTTATGAATTGTTGTGGAAATATTGGCTTTGGGCTCAATCCTGTGTTAGCTCGTCACTGCCTTCAACCTAAGATTAGGTCTGTTACTTACTCAGTACATGGGGTCGGTGGTACTGATACTATACTTCTGTACATTGCCTGCAGATGTCGGTTGTTGTTGTTGCTGGGTTCGATGGCTGCGGGACTTGAAGATGTACCGGCGTCCCTGTTGTAGCTACCTCCTTTGTTCGGGGTAGTCTTAGCTTATAAAAACTCTATTTATGTACTTTTCAAATACAATGTGCAATTATTTTATTGTTGCTTTGTAAACTCTATTCATAGAAGCTCATGATTTGTACCACTAGTCCTTGGGAAAATGTATAAGATTTTCTTGGAAATTATGTTGTTTAATTGTTTTATTAAATTAAATAGAACTGGAAAAGTGTTAATCGGCTTACCTAGCGGATGGGGTTAGGTACCATTACGACTATTGGATTTTGGGTCGTGATAATGTGCTACTGGTTGATGAGATAAATAAGGGACAATTCGTCAAAGTGTTAAAGATTTTATATAGCAACTACAAAAAGATTCATTCCAGCCAATCGTATTGCTCTGTTTTGTCCAAATTACAAAAATACCCTTATTTATAACTGGCAAACTTGTTGACCTTGAGGTACCTGTACTCCTATTTATTAAGAAGTAGTAATGTACTTTTTTTTAACATGTGGAGTGATTTCTCAAGAGCACATGAACCCAGCAAATAAAAAGAAGAAAATCCCATAATAAATAATAAAGGAAACACTAAGTTACATAAATTTGGAACGGTAAAGGAATAGGAAAGAAGAACAAGAAGAAGAACATGAGAGTTAGGTTACACACAAGAGATGTGATAGACATTTGTAGCACTACAGCGAATCACATATCTGGCCTAGCATCGTATTTCTACAAGTACAGCAAATCCAGCAATCACTGCAATCACTTTGTGAAGTACAAGATCTAAAACAAGTATTCAGTTGTGGGAGCAATCTTTTCGTAAATTCCGAAAGAACATGATCAACATCTGGTGTTGCTACGACTTGATTATTTGAGAATCCCGGCATATTAACTGAAAATTTTCACCAATAGCATATTATTATAATCAAAAATGTATGCACATTATGAAACAATCATCATCGTAATATGAAAAATCCACATTTAAACATCATATAATGGCACAAATGCATGCACATTATGGATTCATAAGAAATATGTACAAAAAGTTATCTATATAGCTATATACATATTAACAAAATACATAATGTAGAAGTATAATGTAGAGAAATATAGACATAATACTAACCAGTTATTGCAACGATAAGAATAGTGATAACGAAACTAAGCTTAAACATCGTCATGCTATGATTAATATTTCAGCTTTATGAAATTTTTGTACAAGTATTTCGTTGCTCCTAAAAGATCGTAATTTATAGGGCTCCTAAAAGATCGTAATTTAATATCATTTCTGAACTTATTTGTAGTTCAAGTCGTGATCACGATGCATAGCTTATTTTTAATACATTATATTGTTTAAAATTACCCTTCTTTCGGAAAACGAACATGCATTTAAGATTTGGAATGAGCCAATTAAGTACTCTATTATGGAAATGTGCTTCTTTATTTTCACCCTTCTTTATAGAATTAACGATGAACCCAATCCAAAGCATTTTTATACTATGCATTTGGCTATTAAAATTTTCTATTAAACTAGCATTGTTCATTTGATTAAAAGCTTTTTTTATAAAATCACTTTTCTTTTATAAAATCACTCAAAAGAAACCATGGTAACTTCCTGAATTTTTAGTTCGAAATTCATATGTACTTGTGTCGTGGTAACTAGGTCATCTCCATAATCATCTAGTCAATTAATTGTAAACATATTTATATTACTTAACTAATACTCCTCCGGACTTTAATTAATTTTTTGATTGTTTTCATAGATATTAAGTAATTCATTCTAGACATTAATTAACAATAAAATTGACCATATTAATTTTTACAATCTCTTAATTTGTTTATCGAAAATATAATAGATTCCTCGAGACTTTTTACTCAAGGGGAGCATTGAAAAAAGAAGTTAATTCCTTCTTGACATAAGAAAAAATTAAATATTATAGGCCACAAGAAAGAAAAAAAAGACCAAAAATCAACTATAGTGGATCAATTAAAGGGAGTACTCAATTAGCATTTTCTTTTTTGGTTGTATACTTCTATTGGTAATTGAACTTCGCATATGATTCATTTAATGAACTAACTACGCTACTTGTTAATTGCTTATTATAGAAGCTTGGATCACAAGGTCACATGACATTTTGATTAGTACTGCATGTGATTTTCCTTCTCATTTATAAGCAAACGAATTACCTTTTCAAAAGCGTCAAGAGTCAAGTGACTCTAAATTTCTTTCAGAGCTGAAGGTGAAGTGATTCTTCATTTCTCTGAGTTAAAGGTTAAGATGAGTAATTAACAAATTAAGATTCTGATGATCTGATAGGTCATCTTATGATTTAAACTTAATTCTATAATGTGAAACCTTTAAAAGTCATGTTTTAGCATTTCTTAATTTGCGTGCGCAGTACGGACGTCTTTCCTAAAAGCTTTTATGTTAAAAAGCTGATAAAAGTAAGAAATTTCGCCTAAAAACTTCATATGAGTTGACGTCGGTCAATATTTGGTAACCGGACCCGAATTCGCCTTTTGACGGTCCCGGTGGGTCCGTATCGTGATTTGAGACTTGGGCGTATGCGAGAAATCGAAATCAGAAGTCTTTATGACTTGTCTGTGAATTTGATGAAAAACAAAGTTGATTTGACGTGATTCGGACATCCGGTTGCTAAAATAGGAATTTCAAAATGTTCTTGAAAATTACATTGATTTGGTGTTCAATTCGTAGTTCTAGGTGTTATTTTGCCGACTTAATCGTGCAAGCAAGTTCGTATAATATTTTTAGACTAGTGTGCACTTTTGGTTTAGAGCGTTGATGTCACGCCCCGAGCCTGGGGGCGAGGCCGGCCCCAGTGCCTCACATATCCTTGCGCACCACTTGCGACTAAGAGACTCTGAGCATGTAATGTCATACTTTGGCCATGGGCCACATTACAAGATAATGTGTGATGCAAAATATAAACTGAATAGAGACTAACGCTGACTAAATGTCAACATAAAACTGGGCCGGAAAGGCCGTCATAATTACTACAACTGACAAGCTAACAAAATATACGTACAGGGCCTACAAGCCCAACATACTGTACTAACTGACAGGATATGTCAACAAGCCTCTACTGATAGATGTATTGTGATCGGAATAGGGCCCCGACCTACCCATTAACTATCTACATATATAGACAAGATGTACACAAAACTTCTAGACCCGGAAACTCCGAAGGACGGGGAGCTTACCGATAAAGCTGAACTCGGACAACACCTACAGAGGAGGTCTACCCGTCTGTCTGTCTGAACCTGCATGCATGAAAAGCGCCCTTAAAAGGGACGTCAGTACGAAATAATTTACCGAGTATGTAAGGCAATATACTGAAAGCTGAAACTGAACGGATAATATAATAACTGAAAGCAACTGGGAGTCAAAGAAAATCTGAAGATATGCTCACCTGCTGATACTGACTCAACTCTCTCAATATAGTGAGTAAAATAGTT
>ML461832.1:6334-22447 GCA_005239535.1 Nicotiana rustica | reverse complement strand
AGGACACGACGCGGCTCCAGATTTTCGAGGACATGGCTCTTGATAGGAAGGTGTGGAGGTCGAGCATTAGGGTCGTAGGTTAAGGGGTAGTCACGTGGTTTTCCGCTTTGTCCCAGTTCCCTCTTTGTACTGACGGGTATGATAGGGTTTTGTCTAGCCATGTTAGAAATTTATGTTGTGTTTCACACTTTTGCATAATATGTGTTACTGTTTTTCCATTTATTTGTTGTCTCTCACATTGCTGATATTATTTTTCGGGTTTTGTTGTCACAAATCTATTGTCTCTGAGCCGAGGGTCTCCTGGAAACAGCCTCTCTACCTCCTCCGGGGTAGGGGTAAGTTCTGCGTACACTCTACCATCCTCAGACCCCACTGGTGGAATTTTACTGAGTTGTTGTTGTTGTTGTGTATATATATATATATATATATATATATATATATGGGTACGCGCTTTGTGCGTGTACCCATATCTATGAATATGAAAATTTAAAAAAAATTATATCAATATTATCAAAAGAATATTTTTGAGTGACAAAAACTAAAAAAAGAAGTATAAATATTTGATATCTTATGGTACTCTTGATATATTTATTAGTTTATTTCAAAAAGTCAAAACACCTTTACGGTGGCAAAAAACTATATACTTCGAGTAAAACTAAAACAATCATACATGAAAAATATTTATTTGAACACAAAAGAAAAAAGTGTTTAGCCTCGTAGGCTCTGTGATTTTTGTAGTAGACGTCATTAAACTCCCATCGGCATAAACGCCTCCTTAACTTGTTGCAACATCAATGCTTGTCCAAAGGCACCACCATATCCAAGAACTTATTAGATATGTCACCCATATCGGCAAGTGATTTGTCAGGCTCATAAGGTAACCCAAACTTGTAAAGTTAGTTTGCTATATTATAACTGACAAAATTGATAGCAGACTTTGTCTTCCTTATAATGCATGGAGCGCTAGCCAGTAAATATTACTACTATATTTTAGTTTGTTTATAGAATAATATGTTTATCAAATATTATTAATAGTATTTTTATCTGGAATGTTCTAAAAGCAAAGATTCTATGAATTTAATTGAGAATACAAAAAGCACAAGATATTTTTAATAGACTAGATACATTAAGGAGTTATCCAATTAAGGTTAATGGACAAGACTATGAAAATGAAAATGACTAAAAGAGTTTCAGCTTGATATTAGATAAATTTAGTTGGGACTACAAAAATGTTTTGCAAGTTTTAAAAAAAAAATTACACGTTACATTGTGTATTTTTATATTTTCATGTAAAGTGTAATAGAAAATTAAAGGCTCAATTTATTATGAAATGTTTTTACCTTTTGGTGCAAAATGACATAAAAGTAGTATTTAAATGAAGGGCAAAAATATCACTTAGCTTTTAATGTATATTTTGGTATTTTAACCAACTGAAAAAGTAATGCCGTTCGTGTATTTAGTGCTTTGCTAAGGTAACTTTTGATCTTAATTTTCCCTTGGTTTTGACACAACAGAATTTCACTCTGTAGTTACCTGCGAGTCGCATTAAACATCAACATGACTTGTGATTACATAACTTATACTTGTGAGATATCTGTGAAGAAATCAAACATAAGGTAAAAGCAAATTTGCTGCCTCCTCTACTGATATAATATATGGAACACGAAAACTCAAAGCCTATACATTAACATTATGAGAGCAGAAGCAAGTGATGGGCTGCCTGAAAGTCGAACCTGGAGAAGAACTTCAGGTCCAAGAGGAGATCCAACACCTAGAAATGCACCAAGATATTTACTTTGAGGGATGCGTAAGTGGTCGACTTGCTTATGCTTCTTCACTGCCACTTTGGTTTCCATTTTTGAGTATATTGAACTTGCAAAGAGGACAGGTAGCATTTATATACAACCACTTGTCTATGCACGCTGCGTGAAAATGGTGACGACAAGGGAGCTCACGCAGCTCAGCTCCATCTTCATAGGAACAAAGGCAAATGCAACATTCCTGCAACCGTAAAGAACATATGTAACTTCTAGGACTAGGAGAGTTTCAGAGGCTTAATGGAAAATTCTTGGCCGAGAAAAGACAAGTGTTTTGTAATACATACAGCATCTTCCGGTGGAAGAACATGCTCAGTAGGTGTATCAGTGTCGCATTCAACCATTACTCCTCCAAATGATTCTTGAATCTCGCCATTCTCTTTCTCAAAGTTACCAAGTCTCCGGAACTTGTATTTGGGCAGTCTTTCAACATCTTCCTTAGTTGCTCCTTCCTGTTTCAAAGATGAGCATTTTATGAGAAAGATATTGAGAACTTCCCGGTGACAGGAAAAGCAGTGACTCCGTCCCACTGAAAGTGATCTGATTTGACTAGTCACGGGATTCAGGCAAGAGTTGGAATTTCAATGTATTTAAATGCGCGAGGTTGCAGAGATTCGCACTACAAATTTTATTGACTCTTATCTACAATTATGCACATCTATATTACCTTTCAGCAATATAGTGAAGATATGGTATTGTACTATGTTAGAGAAATTCCTTCTTATTAAGAAAATAAAAGACAGCAGCAATGAACTAATATGTCTTGACAAAAGGCTGCATACGAAAAATCCCCAACACGGCTGATTGCACATACCTTCCCGCATTTTTTGTTTCTGAGCCAAACTTGGAAGTATGAAATAACCCAAACAGATGGATAATCTAACACAACTTGCAACAATTCTTAGAACCATATCGACAAAAACCAATATGTTACTGCAAATTGAAAGCCTTTTTCTCCTTTACTTTATGGATAACAAGGAGCTCTAACTCAACAACGGATTAAAGGAATAGCTGTCCCCAAAACATAATATGCTGCTCAATCTGTTAAATTTTTTTCCTGAACAGTAGACAATATGCATTTTAATGGGTTTCCAAATATTCTCAAGCCAAAATTATCAGTTTATCACAGAATTTACTAAAAGCTAAAATAAAACTGTTTTTTTCCCTAACCACAAATAATTTGAAGGTTACTTTCGTGAAATAGAGTAATTTATTTTAAGAAAAAAAAAATCACTTTAAATGTTGAAATTATCCAACTACTACAACAACAACAATAACTACCCAGTATAATCCCACCAAGTGGGGTCTGGAGAGGGTAGGATGTACGCAGCCTTATCCCTACCCTGGAAGGGTAGAGAGACTGTTTCCAAAATTATCCAACTACTGCAAACAAAAAAAGAACTTAAAAGAAATAAATGCACAAGACTATGTTTTATTGTACGCTTCCAAATTTTGGAGCCAAGAAGAATAAATCAATATTTAAATTGCTTAGCTTCAACAGTTAATCAAGTTAGATGATAGTAGAACCAAAAAGGTGAAAACTCATTCAGAAAGCCTGCATTAGAGAGCAAAAGATCAAGAGAAAACCCCCCTCCCTAAAGACAAAGACAAATAAGAGACTACAAGGGGACTTCCAGAAAGTAACTTGAAGAAAAATTGTATGTAACAACCATGGGTGGATCTTCATACTCAGGCTGGCTGCACATGGGAGGCTGACTACTAGGGACAGGATTGCTAAATGGGGCATTCACACAGGTCTACTATGTCCACTTTGTAATTCAGCAGATGAGACTATTCAGCATTTGTTCTTTGAATGTGCTGTAACTGGGAAGATTTCACAACTACCACAATGGCAGAGCATTTTCAGACACAAGATGCGCTGGACAGATGAATTGCAATGGGCAGAAAAGGCGTGCAAAGGCAAAAGTGGAGGAGCTGGGATATACAGAACTACCTAGGCAGCAGCTGTGTATTACTTGTGGCAGGAAAGAAACAATAGGATCATTCAAAACAAGATGAGATCAGAGGAAGCAATTGCAAAGATGGTTATCCAGGAAGTCTACTACAGAGCTAGTCTGATCCCTAAATTAATAGGGTGTCCCCAGAAACTTAATACTTCTCCTTCTAGTTTGTTAAGATTGAGTAGTGATTGGTGTTGCGGGTGAATAGAGGTCTACTGATATACTATGAACTGGGGCTTCATGTCCAGTTCTAGTGCCTTTTTTTTTCTTCTCCTCCTTGAGCTGTAAATATTCCTCTGTTTTGGTAAAATTTCAATTACCCAAAAAAAAACCTAAGAGTTCAACCAGAGTCCATTAGATGACCGAAGGTGACCATTTCCATAAATAGGTCCAAAATGGATTAGTGAATATTACACATTAAATAAGTAAAAAAAATTGGGTTATGGGCCATCAAAAAAATTTCTTCCACCCATTTGCCCCCATTTTTCTTTTTGATAAAGTAAGAGAGATTATAACTGGCATCAAGATGATGCAGAAATAGAGATACGAAAGATTTGTTAGCTCCAGTACAAAGAGTCCTTTACTAATGTTAAAGAGCTAACAAAGTCCAAAAAATTGTCAGGGGAGTTTACAGATGTTAAGGTACTCCAACTGTACAAAAGTAAAAGACATTTAGCCTTAAGGAAGTGGTTTGGAGTTGCTATTCCGTCAAAAATTTGCCCCCATTTTTCTACCTTCTTCTAAACATTATACTCAGTGGCAAACCCTTAACTAATACTTTGCAGGGGAAGATACAAAAGAAATTTTTTTATGGGGGATCAAACTACAAATTCAAAGGGGTTATCTTAAAAACATCTAAGATTCTAAGGTATAAGATAGAACTCTCAGAATCTCTGAACATTGTTATGTGCTGAGAAGGCATGGCCAATTGCAACAAAGAACAAAGGTATAAGACTAAACATGTATGATATATTATTAATCCAAAAACAAGCAAATCCTTCCATAATCTAGATCCTTCACTACTGAGATAGCTTTGGAACTGATATTTGAGAATTACGTGTCAAAAGGAAGTCGATTGATGTGAATACTGAATCGCGACAGTTAATAGATGCGACAAAAGGACTATATACCTGATCTGCCACTGCATATAAGATTGCGATGATACATGGGAGACAACAGCAAACAGCAATTCCAATGACACAAGCCACAGCAACACATATAACAACAAAGAACACATCAAACGCCAGAAACGTCATACAAAGCCTGAAAAAGAAACCACGTAAACATAAAGTACAAATAAAAGAAAATGAGGCAGAGCTAGAGCCTAGTTTTGAGATAACCAGTAAAGTTGAGGTGCATCACGGGTCATAGTTTGGCCACCAGCAGATACCCAATAGAACCCAATTATCCACCAAATGAAAGAAAACATGGTGTTTGCGGACTCCAGATGCTTGGCAACACTGAAACAATCAATGAAGAATCAGCGATACATTATTAGGCACAGACATGCAGTTTTATTCTTCTCTAAACATAAGAAACAAAGAACAGGGTTTCAACCATTTAGTCATGCTTAACAGCTTTCGTATTCCAGAACTGGTATCAGTTGGAATAACTTTGAGATTCATGTTGAACTATTCTGTTCAGCAACCTAGAGAACATTACTGCTCAAATGTGCCAGTAAGCCTATTGCGTCAAATCAAAACTAAAGCATCAGCGAAATGAGTACCCATTTCAGCCACTTAAACCCCAGAAGTTTTGAATTAAGTTTATTTTTGAGTTACATTAAAGTGATAAAGATTGCTGTGTGGCACCAGACCTAGCCAATTGTAAAAGCAAGTCCAAAGAAATTTGAGTTTATGCAAAATTAAACAGAAACTAGCAGTAAATCATTTTAGAACAGCATACCAAAATACATAGCCCTAACTAATTCAATACCACGATATAGTTAATTAGCCAATTCAACTCATGATTTATGCATAAATCTAACAATCTGTGACACTGATCAGAACCTACCCTTCTTTAATAAGGTAACATATGTCCCCAATTAGCTGTCTCTAGAAATAAAGTCTCCCCTGCCCTCACTAGTCCAATAGGAGAGGCTCCATTAGATTGTTGCTCAAAATGAAGCCTCTAGTGCCTCTCCAACCAAATAGGTCAATATTGACACTTCAGATTTATACCGTGATTACCTATGATAAAGCCAAATTCATGCGAAACATAAACAAGCTATCTAGGCAAGAACATCTGCAGCTATCATAAATCCACAATCCAGATGTCATTTTTCTGCATTGCTCTGGCTATCCCAATTATGAATCAAATGATTACCACCCGCCTCCTATCTTGACAAAACACAGTGCAGAGGAAACCAGTTGATACATCTATCTAAATACACAAAAAGATTCCAAACCCTTCCAAAACTAGATTGGACACAACTTATCCTCAATTCCTCGTCCACTTGCCGATCCCTCATTTATAAGTTTTTTCTAGGGCTAAAACACTAGGTAGTTTCTTCCCACCTGCCTAAGTCTTGGTGCGTAAAGTTATCCCTGGTACCAGGTACTCGGTGGAATAGTTGAAATATGCGCAAGCTGGCCCGGGCAATATGTTATTAAAAAAAAAGTATTTCCTAGGGCAACCACTCTTTCAACCATTCTTCGGACACTACCTTCAGACTTCAATAATAACATAAAGCCAACAAACTCAATGCTAGAAACAACATCTAGCAATTTCTTATGTGAGTTTCACCAACATGCATCCACAAAATTCTCTAGCTAGAATTACCAACTATGATAATATTCCCTCAGTTCCTTTTTATGTTATAGTGTTTGAACAGGTATGCAGTTTAAATGTCAACATTGATTTATATGTTATATATATACAATCTTATATATCATGCAAGACTATTAAAATAGTAGTTGAAAATTTTGTTATTTCCTCCGTCTCAATTTATGTGGCACACTTTCCTTTTTATTTTGTTAAAGAATGATACTTTTCATATTTAGAAACAATTCAACACTTAAACTTCTCATTTTAGCCTTTAGTCACATGAATATTTACCGTTAATCTTTGATCACATGTTTCAGAAGTCTCTTTTTTCTTAAGCAAACCCTGTTCTCAGTTAAACAACACGAGTACCTAGTTTCACCCTCATTTTGACACCTCTCTGGTAGATAATCACCGGACTTCCCAATCTATGTAGTACGCTTTCCTTTTATATTTAGGAATAATTTAACATTAACTTCTCATTTTACCCTTTAATCACATAAATATCTATCTGAAAATATTTATCTTATACTACAAGTTTCAAAAGTGCTTTATTTTCTTAAACTTCATGCTCAGTCAAACAACATCACATGAAATGGGACTGCGGGAGTACCTAGTTTCGTCCTCGTTTTGAGGCCTCTCCAGTAAATAATCACCAGACTCTCCTCCATCACTTTCCGAACTCAAGTTAGAAACTTCTCTATTATTCCAATTTCCACTGCCGCTTGAGGAATTCCGTCGCTGACATCGGCGTCTATATTCGACGAACACACAAACCATGTGAAGCACAGACTGTAAAGCATATCCAATAATCCAAAGCCTTAAAGGCATAGAAGGGGACTCATTTTTGCTCATTATAAGAACAGAAATTGCTACAATAACAAAAGCTAAGTTCCATATGAGATCTAATATCACTATAGGTTTTGAGTAGGCCCAGTCGCTTTGTCGCTCCTCGATTTGCTCAGCGGCAGCTTCGCGAACTCGCATCGATGGCTCGCGCATTAAACGGCGGCTGCTTGCGCGCCGTAGAAATCCGGCAGCTCCTCGGAGGCTCGGACGGCGATGGAACGAACGTCGGCTACGGGAATTGGTGAGCAGCGGTGACGTATCAACTACGCCGCCGCCGTCGCTGGGGCTAACGTCGGCGTTAGAAGTGTCATCATCGGCGGCGACTCTTGCCGTGGACATCGCCGGAAATTGTGTAAGAGATAAATCGAGATGAAATAAGTTTTGTTTGATAGGGTTGATTTTTCAGACAAATGTTTTTTATTCCGAAGTCGGATTAGGAAAGTCAGCTTAGCTGACGCATTTTTGAGCCACACGCGCCTGCGAGTATAGAAAGCCATGTACTCCACAAGTAACACGCTTCTGTTTCTTAATTTTATTATTATTAATTCTTTTTCCCTTAAATTTCTATTTTTGCCCATTAATTAAAAATAGATAAAAATAGGACAAACTCTAGCTCAAAAAGCTGCATTTTTAACTCCTTGTTTATTACACGGTTCTAATAAAATTTAACAAATAGAATTGGTTAAGCTTGTTTGGATGGTTGTTACACATTGTTTCATAATGTATCTATTGTATTGTATTGTATCGATAAATACAATGTTTGGATAAATTGTATTGTTTGTCGTTGTTTCATTATATCATGCATGAAGAATAAATTTATAATATTATAAAGAAAAATTATGCCACGGGATAATTTACTATATAAAAAGGTAGGGAAAAGGGAGGGACGAGAGAAAAAGACAAGATAACGACGCAACCACATCAAATCGGGCATTACATAAAGTGTCATATTTCATCGTTACGTAACGACGAATTTAACGATACGATACAATAAATTTAAGTAACAACTAAAACACATATCGTATTTAAAGTAACAATATAAGGTAACGACCTTCCAAACAAGCTGTAAATAGTTGATAAAGATCAATAATAGAACTATTTTGACACCACCATTTTCTCAAATAAAGTCAATACCACTCTAAATGGCATGTAGCTCATCTAAAATAGTAAAATATTTAGAAGAATTAACCTAATTCTAGACAAGAAGTCGAAGGGTATATAATATCTATGTATAACCATATGTGATTTATGTATCTCGACTAAAAAGACAATCTGATCCCTAAAACGTATACTATATGTGAAGTATCAAAATAATCTTCTTTTTATTGTATAGGTCGAAATCTGTGTCAGTCTTGAAAAATTGGAACTAACATCAAAAAAAGAGAAAGGCGAGGTCGACCAGAAAATCCTAACAAGTAATGTCATTTTCGCTCTCCTTGAAATTGGTAAGCATCAAGTTCAGTATGTTGGAATATTAAGGGAGATTTTAGTCTCAAATATTTTGCAGCTCTAACTTGGCTGATTGTGAAGAGCGTTTGGTAAAGTCCAAGAGCAAAATGGAGAAGTAAAGGTCCATGCAATATTGAGATCTATACACTGATACAGGCTAAGCTCCCGTTTGTCAATAGATTTTGACTTCTTTTTTTTTTTTTTTTAAAAAAAATCGAAAACATTGTTAGCTTATAATAGATCATGTTTTGGGGAGGAAGAATCAAAATATTTTAAGTCCATTCACAAAACTCAACTTTTCTTCAAATAAAATATATGTTCAATCACAATTTCAACTTTTAAAAATTATTTTTCAACACAACTTCAAAAACTCTTTTTTTCAAGTTTCACTCAAATATATGTCCAAACGCTAGCTAAGAATCATATAGTTAACTCACTATCGATACTATTTAGGCAAAATGGCTTCCTAGCCACTTAAAAACCGATACATGAACTTTCAACTTTCCCATTTGAACACTCGAACTCATTTTTCGGTAACTAATAAACACATTTGACCATTGACCATGATCATGTGGCATCAATTGGTCCTAATCAGCAGGTCGCGTGAGGAACACAACGCGCAGGAGTGTGAAAGCCCCCTTCCCAGAGCCCAACGGTACAAAATAGGTTGTATTTAAGTGTCTTCTTCTAAAATATACTATTCCTCCATTTTTTTAAATCTGAAGCTCCATTTCTATTTTTTTTTTCTTTTTTCCGATTGTGAAAATGATGAAATCGAAAAGAGACAAACAAACCTTCATATCGTATAACGTCACTGAAATCGAAAGCACGGACCAAACAAAACTTGATCAGAACAAGATTAATTAACATATAATAAACGAAAATAGAAAATGGATAAGTGATTACGATCGATTTTGGAAGAGGGTGAGTAATTGTTAGCCTATTGGTAACCTAGGTTTACCATGGGAGAGTTTGGTTAGAGAGAGGTTTAAATGAGGGAAGGGGGTCGGTCTACGGAAATAAAGAGGGGACCCCGATCTGTTGGGCTAGGGTTTTTGCGGCCTTGACGTGTGAGATATCCCATTGGTCATTTGCTAATTGGATGGACAAGTATGTGTTGTGCAATACACGCGCATGGTCAATCGTCAAATGTGTTTATTAGTTACCGAATTAATGAGTTCGAGTGCTCAAAGCCAAGAAGCTATTCCGCCTACTATTTAATTAGTTCTGAAACATCAGAAAATACGTTAAGATAATGAATTTCACATTCCTATAGGGAAAGTAGAAGAGATCAAAATGGTATACACAAGAATAAACCTATTTCAACTACTAATCCTGTTTGGAGCGCACCTATTGATCTTCCGAATGCCCCAAAAACTAGACGTTATCTACAACAGAAAAATAATAGATGAGAACTCATCTGAACCTGCTGGGACATTCGAAACTAACTCAACTTTATAAATAAAAGAATCTCATTTTGTGAACCCAACTGTGATAATTTGCCTGAGAGTCTTGCTGCATTTCCTTCTACGAAAAATCAAAACCTGTCTCTATCCTTGACTTGGAATATCAAATATTACCTATGCTGGCAGCTACATCTTGATGTTGTATAACAGTGCTGATCACGTGACAAGTAACCTCTCAAAAACTCATTCAGAAGGCCTAAGAAACTTCCTTCCACGTAAAATTCATTTCCTCATGTGCACAGGAATGAGGCGTTGTCTCAGTTCAGTAGGTGCACCAGAAAGCTCTGCATGAAGCTTACTACGGTCAGACAGGCCATAGTAACTAAAATGGTGAAGTTTTTTTTATAAAAGAAAAGAACTCAGTGCAACCTTGGGGTGTAAAATTGAATAGAGGTGGCAACGGTCGCCCATTTGGCAAGCAAGCATTTGGTTCCCTCAGAGCATCGAAGAAAGGGTGTGCACATGCCTCCAACTGAAAATGAATAGAAAGTTTATGACTCATTCGAGATGCCTCTTGATCTCAAATCCCAAAAGGAGTCTACAAGCATAGTTCTAACATATTACTAGTAAAATGTGGCCACCCTCTCAGTAGGCTTCATAAACTTGTTATTATCCACAAGATTAACCGAGCTGTGTGTTTTCTCATTAACTATTTGCGAGCTTTATACTAACAGCAGGAAAAGGCCAATTCATTCACTTACAGCAGTACAACGTAGAGTTGGAGAATACTGGAGCAGCCTTGACGCCAAATCTACTGCTTCAGGAGGTATTCTTCTATTAAATATCTGCAAAATACAATTATATTCAGATCTGATCTGTGCCTCAACGTGCGAATGAGTGCACTTGGAATGGACGGTGGGTCAAAGAATTTCATCAAAGAAAGAAGAAAAAGAACGTAAGATAAAGAGATACATATACTTGATAAATTCTCACAAACCTTATGCCATGGGTGAGCTTTCATTTGAGGAAACTTGAACTCTTTATAGTTTGGATTCATGCACCTAATTTCCTCTCTAGTTGGTGTCCCCAAAATCTAGCATGGATCAAGTACATAACGACGATAAGCAAGGGAATGAAACTCAATCAACACTGCTTAAAACCATGGGGCATTAAAAACTAGTGTCCCCTAACTGCATACCTTGATGATCTCCACTAGCTGATCAACACCACTTTCTCCAGGGAAAAGAGGCTGAACATAATGCAACATTCAATGCATCAGACTAAATTATAGCAGAGTAAATCAAAATATGACGCTCACAAGAAAACTTTTCTAAAACATTTATGGACAAGTCTCACAGGGAAACTATCATAACACTATCATGGTCCTCCAAATGGGAGCATAACTAAGAACTAGGGACAGATTTAGGAACTAACTGCAACTACTGAGATATAAACGTCGATATAAGAGGGATAAAAGAATCCAAATCTTATTGCAGGTGTAAAAAAAACTACCAACTTTCGATAGCCACATCAGAAAGAGTGGCCACAATAGCACCATGAAGACCTCACCTGTCCCAAAAGTAGCTCAGCGAAAACGCAACCAGCTGACCACATATCAATTGCATTTGTGTATTCTGTAGCCCCAAAGATCAATTCAGGCGCCCTATAATACCGAGAACAAATGTAGGATATATTGGGCTCCCCAGGCACCTATGGTAAGAGGACAGAAATCTGAGTAGATGCAAACACATGCGAAAACATAGTTCTCAAAAAACCAACACATACCAACATCTTTGCACTTCCAAAATCACAAATCTTTAACTGATGACTGTGGGGATTAACCTGTAGCAGTAATTAACAGTAATACGACAAATAGTTAGAACTAAGGCAAGAAGAATGACGGGAGAGGAAAAAGCAATTATGTCAGATAACCAACGAAATAGAAGAGCTATGAACACCTAAAAGCAAGGAGCATAACGAGCAGATCTTACCAAAAGATTCTGAGGTTTAATATCACGGTGACATACGCCAGTTACGTTGTGCATGTAATTCAGAGCCCGACATAGCTGCACAATTTTAATTATGAGGGGAAAAAATCAAGTCGTAGCTTCTGAAGTGTCGAGTTAATTCACAATATCAATTTGCTGACAGTCCAGAACCATGACAGGAAAAAAGGAAGAATGCAGCAAATGCTCACCTGGTACGTGTACAGTTGAACATATATGATGGGCATGTGATGGTTCACTCGGCTGTAGTGCCTTGAAACTCGGTAAACAGTTTCAGATACATACTCCAAAACAAGGTTAAGGTAAACCTCATTCTTCTCAGTAGTAGAATAGAAACAGTGTCTCAAGCGAACAACATTAGGATGATCAAGCATGCGCACAATCTGTAGTTCCCTGTTCTTGTATCTCCTATCCTGTAAAACCTTCTTTATTGCGACAGATTCACCTGTTTCAAGGCACTTAGCCTAAGAAGTACAAAAAATATGAAGAAATTAGCAAAAGTCAAGCACAGCCACCCAGGAGACTTCAATGCTTTCAATAACCACCTAATCCTTCCTAATAGCACTAACTTTACCTGAAATACAACTCCAAATGAACCCGTGCCCACCACACGTTCAGCCATGTAAGACATCGTCTGGGATAATAACATGAAAGTCATTCATTGATTAAGCTCAAACAGATAATAACACACAAGCTGTCACATCTACTTTTGTTCAATTATGAACATGAAACTCACCTTTTTCTGCCGTCCATTTCGACCACTAAAAGTAGTCACGATTATCTGACCCGTTTCTGTTCCATTACCACTAACAACAGCAGGCTCCATATCCTATTTTTCAGTAACATTTTAGAAATCACAAGGCTTCTTCATACACAAAAAGCATCAAGATGTTTATATCAAAAACCCGAATTGACATAAATAAGAAGGTACCTTTATGTCATCCTCGTGTCCATTAGTCTTTTCGTCTCTAATTTTCATTTCATTCATTTCCTTTGGAAGCTCCTCGTATCCAGATTTTTCTGGTCTAGTATCAACATTCAATGTACATGCAGTACTTTCCTCAGATGTAGAAGTCACATCCTGCTTAGGAGCTATAGTACATTGCTCTTCTAATTGAGTTTCACCGTCGACCCTGCGATCTACCTCCTGCTCAACCGTTACTTTCTTTACGCTAAAATCTCCACCCTATTAAATTAAAAGAAAATAATGAGAATGCACTTAAATCTCATCACAAGAAACAATAAAAACACGTTCAAATCTCAACTGAGGCAACAAAATACTAGGTAATTTCTTTCTATTATCCTTGGTAGATAAAGTTACCAATACGAGGTGGAATCGAGGTGCACCCAAGCTAGCCCAACCACCACCGTTACATAAAAATAAATAATAAAATAAATAAAATCCCATGATTTATCAAAAAACTATATTCAGCTAACCTTGCGAAGACAGAGAAATTATAACAAAAGAATTACAGAGTTAATGTATGAGATTGCTTTTTCTCCCCAAAAAATCTAAGAAAACAAATCATATACAGAACAACCAAAAAAAAGGTAAATAACAAACAAAAAATGCCATGAATTTTCATTACGTCATCTAATTCAAGTTACATTTCCCCCAAATTGGTATAAAAATTTAATTCATAAGGAAGAAAAATTACAGGATCCGAAACGGAAGATCGACCCGAAGCAATGCTTTTGAGGCGCCGCATCACATTCATATTTTCTTCTTCTTCTTTTTTCACAGAATTCAAACCCTAAGCTGAATTGAAATTGAAATTAAAAAATGACAAAAAGGAATCGTTGCTCCTCCTCTCTCTTTCCTTTATCAGAAACAAAATGTTTCTGAAATTTTCCTTCAGTTGAAAGAAGAAAAAGAGAGAAGGCTAAGAACAATGAATCGAAATGCAGGAAAAAAAATTGAAGTAAAAATAAAGCTCTTTTTTATATTATATATATAAAAGGGAAGAGAAATTGAAAGAAATTGCTCTGACCAAAGCAAATTAAAGAAAAATATAAAATTGTTTTATAACAAAAATATCATTTTCTACTTTCTTTTCTCTCTTAATAAAATTTTCAAATCAACCGGTCAAAGTCATCCCGTAATTTGTACTTTCAGTCAAACTTTGATTTTGGATTTGGTGATAAAATGACGATAATGGGCTTCAAATGAGGAGGAATTACACTAAAAATAGCACGGCCTAGCCAGTTTTTGGACTAGTCATTCAAAAATAGAAACGTTTGCAAAGTCATTAAAAAATAGCAGTTATTTTGTTGCAACACGAAAAATTACAGTATTATATACTGGAAATTGGTGCATCTGTATATGAACTTCCAGCATATTATGATGGCACTCCAACACGCGGAAAGTTCCAGCATAATATACTGGAGTTTGGAGCACATGTGTATGAACTTCCAGCATATTATGTTGGACCGGTATATTATACTGGAACTCCAATATAATATGCTGAAAGTCCAATATATTATACTGAACTTCAATATAATATACTGGAACATAATATACAAGAGTTCCAGTATATTATATTGGAACTCAGTATATTATGTCGAAGTATTTTTTGAATTTAAATACTGTTTTCGTACAAATTTATCTTTATATAAAAAGTATCTAAATTTCCTTATATTTAAAATTATAGCTATTTTTTGAATGCTCGTTTATAAATTTGACTATTTTTAAATTTGTCCCGGAATTACAAGCGGCGTGGGATTTTCGGATTCAGGCAATAATTGTGCCAGCGGAATATCCGGATGAGCTTTTTGGTCAAACCATTTGACTGGACTCATAAGATTTTCGTAAACCAGGTAGTATTTGATAATTAAATAAAGGAACAATCCTATCCTATTTATATAATTTTTTATTTTCTATTATAATATAAGCCACCTAGTACGAATGCCTAGGTAGGGAATTTATCTGCAGAAAATATTATAGTATTAAGAAACAACTAAGAAAGAAAAGAAAATTAGTGCACTTTAGACGTGATATCACATTGATTGTAATATTATATTTCTTTCATTGTTAGTTGCGTTCAAACTTCAAAATATGTGTTGACGACTAGTGAATTTATTCGAGGAAGTGTGACAGATTTGAACAATCAGAGTTGGAACCAAAATATTGGTTTTCTGGATTGAAAGAACAAAAATAAGCGTAAAAAAAAAAAACAAAGTATATATAGCGCCCAAGTATTGGCACGCTATATATAAAATGCCGTCATGTCAGGTATAGCGTCCAAGTACCCGGTATTATACTATCTTCAATAATTCAAAAGCGTATAGCGTCCATTGTTTGGGCGCTATATATAAAATAAAAAATCCGGGCTAGCCATTTCCTATATAAAGAGGTTAGAATTTCAGTGAAATTCATTCAAAAAAAATTCAACTCTTGATCAAACGTTTATTGTTGTTAAATTCTTCCAGCATTTTTTCATTATGTCTAAAGAGCGTAGAATAAGAGTTTCATTATATTGGGGGGTGAGGTTGTGGTGGAGAATAACTCTGTGGGCTACAGTTTACCTGCTCAGTGTCATGTTAANTTCATTATGTCTGAAGAGCGTAGAATGAGAGTTTCATTATATTGGGGGGGTGATGTTGTGATGGAGAATAACTCTATGAGCTACAGTTTACCTGCTCAATGTCATGTTAAATTGCCACTTACAATGGAGTACGATAAATTAATATCGTTGTTATGCAAAAAAATGAGTGTGAGGAAACGTTCAGTGATACTTAAAGTAACCGGAAGATATTTGTATTTCGTCACTCCGCAAGGGATTGCTTTTTACTCGGAGTTTAACATCGACGATGATGAAACTTTGAGTGATTTTCTGAGGACTCCGGATGAATGCCGGGAATT
>ML461831.1:49528-63537 GCA_005239535.1 Nicotiana rustica | reverse complement strand
TAACAATACAAAATCTAATGAGAAAAGGCTAAAATGAGTGGTAAAATCACCACTCATCAAACACTGCCCAGGAAAACCTTCTGTGCGATCGCATAACATCCACTGCGATCGCACAAGCAAAAATCCCAGAAGCCTCCAGCACACCCTGTGCGATCGCACAGTCACACCTGCGGTCGCACAAGCCAAAACCTGCAGCCTCATTTTTTCTTCTGTGCGGTTGCATCCCTCCTTGTGCGATCGCACAAGCCAAAAATTCCAGCCCTCAAATTCTTCTCCGCGATCGCACAACTAAGGTCGCGATCGCACTGAACCCCCAAAACACCAGAAAAACAGCAGCAACCAAACACTTGAAAATAACCCGAAACCACCCCGAGANACACACCCGAGGCCCTCGGGACCCCGTCCAATCACACGACTCAGTCCCATAACCTCACACGGACTTGCTTGAGGCATCAAATCACATCGAACAACGCCGAAATCACGAATCGCACTAAAATTCAACTTTATGAACTTTAAAATTTCAAACTTCCACCTCCGATGCCGAAACTTATCAAATCACGTCTGATTGACCCCAAATTTTGCACACAAGTCATATTCGACATTACGGACCTGATCCAACTTCCGATATCGCATTCCGACCCCGATATCAAAATTTTCACTCCCGGTCGGATTTCTCAAAAACCTTCAAATTTCTATCTGTAGCCAAATTACTTCAAAATAACCTACGGACATCCGAATTCACTTTCGATCGCGCTCCCAACTCCAGAATCACCATACGAAGCTATTCCCAGACTCAGAATCCCAAACGGACATCAATATCACTGAAATGCGCCTCAAGACAATCTTAGGAAATTTCTTCAAAAATGATGACTTCCACATTATACGCCGAAACACTCCCGGGTTATCCAAAACCCGATCCGGACATACGCCCAAGTCCGAAATCATCATACGAACCTTCTGGAAACTTCAGATCCTGATTCCGAGGTCGTTTACTCCAAATTCCAGTCTTAGTCGATTCTTCCAACTTAAGGCTTTTGAAATGAAAATTTTCCTTCCAATTTAACTCTGAACTTCCTGAATTTCAAATCCGACCATACGCACAAGTCATAATACCTAAAATTAAGCTGTTCATGACTTCCAACCGTTGAACGACGCGTTAGAGCTCAAAATGACCGATCGGGTCGTTACAATGTCGGCCTTAACCCCATCTCTTTTGAGGTTTGAAGAATTAATTTTCTTCCCACGGGTTTAGTCAGAGGATCGGCCAAATTTATCTTTGACTTCACATAGTCAATGGAAATTATTCCATCTCTCAACAGCTATTTTCTGACATCATGTCTCAAATTCATGTGTCTACTTTTATAATTATAAGATTTATTCTTCGCAATAGATATTGTCTCTTGACAATCACAATGCGTAGATACATGAGGCAATTCGTCCTTTATTAAATGGATATTTTCTAAGAAGTTTCTTAGCCACTCAGCCTTAAAATCAGCTAACCCTAGAGCTACAAACTCTGATTGCATAGTCGATCTAGCAATGATCGTGTGTTTAGCTAATTTTCACGATATTGCACCACCACCAAGGGTGAATACATAACCATTAATGAATTTTGTCTCATCTGAATCAGAGATCCAGCTTGCATCACTGTACCCTTCTAAAATAGAAGGAAATCCACTATATAGGATACCATAATTCATGGTTCCTCACAAATATTTCATTAGTCTAGCTAATGCAGACCAATGCTCGTTGTTCGGATTATGAGTATATCTACTCGGTCTACACACAACATAGGCTATATCAGGCCTTGTAAATTCATTAAATGTATCATACTCCCAATAATTTGAGCGTATTTAGACTGAGCAACTAGGTCACCATTATTCTTTTCAATAGAGAGTTAGCACTAAAAGGAGTGCTCACTGGTGGGGCAAAAATATTCAAACTTCTTAAGAAGTCTCTCAACATAATGTTTTTGTGACAACATTTAGCCATCTTCACTCCTTATAACTTTAACTCCCAATATCATATTGACTTCACCCAGATTTTTCATATCAAAATTAGTAGACAGAAATAATTTAGTACTTTGCACAATATTAAACTTGTACCAAATATAAGCATTTCATCAACATACATACATATTATCACATAATCATTGTCTACCACTTTAGTATAAACACATTTATCCACCTTAACTGAAGAAAAACCGTTTCTCGATCAATAAGACTAGTTCAAATTTCTCATACCACTGCTTAGGAGCTTGTTTAAGGCCATAAAAAGATTTAACTAATTTACAAACTTTATTTTCTTGTCCATGAATAACACAACCTTCAGGTTGAACCATATAAATTTCTTCTTCTAAATCACTATTTAGAAAAGCAGTTTTGACATCCATTTGGTGGATAAAAAGCTTACGGATTGAAGTTAAGGCAATTTAAACTCGAATAGAAGAAATTCTAGTCACTGGTGCAAATGTATCAAAATAATCTATATTTTGTTTTGAGAAAATTCTTTTGCTACTAACCGAGCTTTATATTTATCTAAAGATCCATCAGGATTAAATTTCCTTTTTGAAAATCCATTTACAACCGATAGGTTTTGCACCAAGAGGTAAATCAGTTAAAATCCATGTATTATTTTTCTTAATAGAATCAATTTCAATTTTTATTGTCTCTTTCCAATATTTAGCATCAGAAGAAGATATAGCTTCAAAATAATTCGATGGTTCATTATCAACAAGAAAAGTTTGAAAATCATTCCCATAAGAAAAATATTCTTTTCTAGGCCTTTTGGTCCTTCTCAATTCCTCATTAGAGGTAATCTCATTATTTTTTTCAACATGCATATGAGAAATTTTACTAGACAATGGATAAATATATTCAAAGAACTCAGCATTCTTTGTCTCAATTATAGTATTGCAATCAAGCACGTCACTTTTTAAAACAAAAAAAATCTATATGGAGCACTATGTTTAGCATATCTAATAAGTATACAATCAACAGTTTTAGAACTTATTTTCTCTTTTTAGGTTAAGGCAAAATAACTTTAGCAAGGTAGCCCCCACACATTTAAATATTTCAAGTTAGGTTTATAACCCATCCACAATTCATACGGAGTTTTCCCAGTTCTTCTACGTGATATTCTATTTTGAAAGTGACATGCAGATAATATAGCTTCACCCCACAAATTATGAGGAGCATTAGAGCTAACTAACATAGAGTTCATCATCTCTTTCAGTGTTCTATTTTTTTCTTTCAGCTACTCCATTTGACTCAGATGAATAAGGCAGAGTTACTTCATGAATTATTCCATTCTTTTCACAAGAATCATTTAAAGATAGATATTCTCCACCTCTATCTGATCTAATTCTCTTGATTTTTCTACTAAGTTGATTTTCAATCTCAGTTTATAAGAAATAAAAGCATTAAATGCATCATCTTTATTTCTAAGCAAATACAACTTAGTATATCTAGAAAAATCATCAATGTAAGTCACATATATCTTTTACCGCCGCTAGTCATAGTCTGCTTCAAGTCGCCTAAATCAGTGTGAATTAAAGATAACAATTCAATTTCTCTATTTATGGAAAAACAGGTCTTTCTAGTACTTTTAGCTTCGGCACATATTTCACACTTGTTAATATTATTTGAGGCAAAACCAGATATTAATCCCAGTGACTACATTTGTTTTATATACGCGACATTAACATGTCATAGTCTAGCATGCCACAAAGGAATTGACTCAACCATAAAAGCAGAAGAAAATGTATTTTCATATCTAGTATCGAAAATATTAAGCACAAATAAACCATGATTACAATATACATTGCCCACAAAAATATTATTTTTGGTCAATATAACATCATCATTCTCGAAAGAAACCTTCACTCTAACTTTTCCTAATAATCCCACATACCAAATTGGTTTGGATATTAGGAATGTGCAACACATCACTCAATGCTAGAGTTTTACTAGATGTGAGTTTGAGAAGAATTTTTCCTTTCCCGAGAACACGAGTTGTTCTTGAGACACCAAGATAAATAGTTTCTTCTCCTTCCTCAATTTGGGTGTAATTTTTGTCTTCACAAATGCGCCTAGTAGCACCAGAGTCTATCACCCAATCTCTCACATTGGCCACATTATTTATTTGAGAAATGACCGCAACAACTATATTATCCGCTTTAGTCAAATTTAATTTTGACTTAGCGAGACTATCATTTATCCTAGATCTTCTCTTGCATTGAGGTGCATTTTTCTTGAATGTTTTAATTTTAGCATTGGATACATAACCATGTCTATTTACATACCTGTGTTTTGACACTATTGTCTGCCAAAGTTGTGGACGCAATAACGTATTTGTAACACCATGGATATCTGACAGGACAACTGGAACATTAGTAGCGGAGAAAACACCAAAATTGTTAGCACCATCAAAAAAATTCGCAGTAGTATTACTTGTCATAGTTTCTTAGATTGTAGAGAAATGACACGGAAAAATAACAACAATAATACTGCAATAATATTTGTGAGCGAAAATACACGAATTTGCTTGAGTCGTGCTGGGCACTTTCCTAAGAAACTATTTCAGCAATATGAAATGTGTTCCAGAGGATTAAACAAGCTCATCTCTATTTATTAAGAGGATACATGAATCAACAAAATTAAATAATAAATCCAGCAAGTTGGAAGAGAAATAAACAACTAATATCTTATGCCAATCAAAATATTATAGAAGAAGAAATTAGAAGGAGAATGACGTATAGGAGGGAAAGAAGATAGAAGAATTTCTTCTTTTACTAATAATTACTAATGATGAACTCTTCTTGGTTTTTGGACGATAGATGAATGATGATCTAATCATGGATATATATATGCCCAAGGAAAGCTTCTGCACAAGACAAATATTTTACTTAGTTGTCAAATTTCCTTCATGCAAGATGCCAAAACATCTCATGCAAAATGCCACTTGGCTTAGTAAAGCCGTTTGTCACACAATCTTCTAAACCAGTGCCACATGTAAAAAGTCTTTTGACACGTTACCAACAATTATCAACACTGCTCAGTAATTCAGTGATCATCAAGATGATTCGTGGACTTGGAATGCAATTGTTGTCAATTACTCATCTTTTTATTCTCTCCTCAAAGACTCCACAAATAATTCTAATGGAAAGATTTCTATGTGTAATTTAATCAATTATAGAATTTAGTTCTATATGTGTTTACCTGAAAAATGATAATTATAATTACATTTGATTAAGTGGTTTTAAAAATATGCGATTTATCTTAGTACTAGTTATTAAGCAGTTGATGCTAAGTGTGTTAGGACAGAATAGAGTAATAACAGTTAGAAAACTGAAGAAAAGCAAACTGGAACGCCTAAGTTCGAAGGTTCAATACTGGCCTCGAGGGACCGCAGGGTCGAGGCTCGGGGCTACCGTTGGATGATCGGTGAAGCTATAACTAGCTTACAGGCTTCGGGATATGCTGTTTATGATCAATAACGAGCTATAAGTGAAGAACACTTAATAGAAAGCAATAAATATGAGTAAATGAGCTTAGTAGAGACAAATAGAGGATGTTTAAGTAATAAAGCAGAGAATGTTCTTGTGCCTTCTATTCAATATTGTGTGTTTCAAAATGACAAGGGTCCCCTTTATATAGGAGGGAGAAATCCAATATAGTACATTGACATTTATTACAAAGATTTTGATTGATTCGGCTAGTTAATCTTCGTGTCGTCCCTTATGTTGATCCCGGGCCCGTATCCTTTAGGGTCCAAATCGGACCCTGGGCCATACTTGGGATCTCATACGAACAAGCCATCATAATAAACATAAAATTGGCCTCCCCAATTTTAGTCGTACACAGACAGTCCCCGCGTTTCTTATAATGAAATGATAAGAAACAACCCCGATGCGAATTGGCCCTTCATGATGACGTCATACTCGTGATGCAAGCTTATCAGGCGATTTGAAACGTCCCGTCGGATCATCTTCTTAGGAACATTGATTGCACTGTCGTTTCATTTTTTTAAGAAGGGTGATGATTGCGCCGCCGATTGATTTCCCCAGAAGTATTGATTGTGTAGTTAGTAAGGTTGCCGACATTCTATAAATAGGGGGTTGACTGATCTCAAACTCCATTCATCCTTACTTCAACAGCCTTCAATCTTTTTCCTTTCTCACATTCATCTCTATTATTCTGTCTTTATGGTGCAAAGCTATGTCTGTAGAGTTATTTGGCCGTGGCCCTTTGAGCCTGGCCATGAATTCCTTCTCAAAGTCTTCCCCTACTAATCGGGGTTATATTGGGTTGTTGTTGTTGTTGTTGTCACTACTGCTGTCGGCCCGAGGAGACGAGAGAGGGGCATCGAGCGCCTTCTATGCCGGAAGGTATAAAGTACCTATACTGCTGCTCATCTCTCCTAACTTCAACCGGGTGTGGCACTTCGCCCTTCTTGCCTCCCGTGAGGCGAGGAGGCAATATCCACTGGCTTTTGCATCCCACACCGGTTCAATGTCTCAAGAAGTGGCTTCCCAATAGTGGTGCTGACGAGCCCACCAAAAGCGGAAGCTTTTAAGAGGTGGAGGAACATGTTGTCCGCCCATTGCCGCTTCGAAAATAGGGAGGCCCGAAGACGCTACTCGAAGAGGATGAAACGAGGTCCCTTATGAGGAGGTCCTCGAGGGTGTGTGTCTAGAGGATAGACCTTTGTCCGTAGATTATGCTTTTGGTTGTTGTTTTACGTTTTTTTGTCGTTGTGTAAAGATCCCATGTGGGCTTTGTAAACATATCCTATTAAAATAAGAACTTCCTTGTTTTTCCTTTGATCCTGTGCTGGATTTCATTCTGTCCCTGCTTATAAAAATCTGCGTGTATGGTTCCGGTGATTAGCCCGAATATCGGACCTGCGACATGTCCAATACCATGCTCCTTAAAACTTTGATCCCTTCGCCTGAGCTAGGATTGCCTCTTGTTAGGTGAGGACAGGGCCTCGACTTCTTTGTAGCAATGATGGCCCGTTGATAACCCTTGAGTGAGAACTTTCCCTGACTTGGGCAACTTGGGGAATTTCGAGGATGGCCTCCGAGTAAGAGTCCACTCGAATTCGGGAAGCCTTCGGTCATAAAGGGTCGATCGGGCATTTTCTTGAGCTTGAGAAATAGAGATGGCCCGGGGGCTTAATAAATAATCTTCGAATGAGGACCCGCTCGGGCCCGGATTCCCTTTGTGCTTTATAATCGGGCGTCCGTCCAAACTTTGGGGTTGCAGATAGCCTCAAGGTTTGCACGTTTTCTTTGAGTGAGGAACTTGTTTTGAATTAGGACAGACGTTGGGCCTGAGTATATATTGTGTTCACATCTACTGCCTCTTCCGCGAGGTTTTTGGATGTAAATATGCTTCCCCGACTCTCTAACATTTGCGTCTCGCCTCTACAATAGGTCGTAGCACCGAATTGTCATCGGTCAGAGGTCTATTTCCGAGATGGACTTTTTTGATGATCTAATATCGGTCGTTTGGGGTTCAGTCCCCGAGTCAAGTCTTGACTTAAAAAAAATCCGGCCTTCTAACTGGCCTGTAGGTCTTTTGAGGTTAGCCCGGAGGATTATGCATTCCTGCCCTTAGATGTTTTCAGTTAATCATCTAGGGTCCAGTCTTTGAGCCGAGCTACGGATCAAGCTCATTGACCCTTAGAGTTTGGAATTAGCCTGTAGGCCTCTTTCGCGACTTTAGTTAACCATTCTGGGGTTAGTCCCCGAGCTGGGTTGCGGCTCGGGCTCATCGACCCTTTAGGTTTTGAATTATCTCGTAGGCCTCGTGCGTTGGATTCAAGGCTCTTAGGCAACTTTAGTTAACCATTTCGGGATCAGTCCCTGAGCCGGGTCACGGCTCGGGCTCATCGACCCTTTAGGTTTTGAATTAGCCCGTAGGCCTCGTGCGCTGGCTTCAAGGCTCTTAGGCGACTTTAGTATGTTTACGGTTTTCCTTGTTAATGCCCTAGATATTTTGCATTCGTCCTACTCTTCGACGGTTTGGTAAGAACCTCGATTATGAGTCGTTATGCGAAGATAGGTGAGCACCTTGTAAGGTTTCGTCCTATGGCGGAACTTGCTTCAAAGCCATTTCATTTTTAGAACCGTCATGAAAATGATCGAAGCTCTTTTATTTGGGTCGAGGGTAGCATGATTTAACCGGTTCTTTCGAAATAACTTCGAAGGATTTGATTTCATCGCAACAGTCGGGCGTCCCCGAGTTGCGTAAGTTTGGCCGTAGCCGATCGACCAGAGTCGTTTTGTATCTAGCCGAAGCTTTTAGTCCCGAGTATCATATCCTCGACATCTATATTCGAGGGTATGCCTTTTTAGGGGTCTTACAAGTTCGAATATATATCCTTGGCTTTGAAGTCGGTATTGTGCCTTATCATTCAGGCACGCCTACTTGGGGTCTTGTGATCTTGGTCATGCCCGTAGGACTTATAGTTTTGAACATATCCGAGGTTACCCGCTTGGGATCTTACGGCCTCGGGTCTTGATAATTTGAATGTTAGTGATAGATGTTTCTAGAGTGTGCAAAGTGTTTTGATGATAAAGTACTCCTTTGAATATTTGATACAAGCATACATGTTTTTGCCGTCGAGGGCTCGATCCTTTTACACGGGCATGGTTCATTCGACCGTTTGGCCCGATACATCATTTTCCTGCCGAGATCCTCCTCGGTTAACTTTGACTTGTTTTGTGGGGGCGACCTCCCGGGGCAGTGTTCTCCAGCATTTGAGGTTGCTTTTATAGAAGCCTTAAATGCTTGTTTAAGTTCTTCCTAGCGAACGCATAGATGTTGCCTCGTTAAAATTTTGTCGGTGAAAACCCTTTTTCTGGGGTAAAAACCGATCGAAGGAAAAGAGTGCAACGCGTTTGTTGATCCAGGGGCCCCTTTGAAGTTGGCGGATGTTTCGGTGTCTTCCGCCAGATGTCTACAGGAGATTAGCTTTTGGGTAAATGAAATGAGACGGGGTCATAAAATTACCTCAGTAGTAGTAGCGTTTGAGCATGGATATGTTCCAATTTCTCGGGAGTTTCTCGCCTTCCATAGTACCGAGCTTGTAGGATCCTTTTCCAATTACTCCAAGCACACGGTACGTTCCCTCCCAACTTAGGCCTAGCTTCCCCTCATTAGGGTTTCAGGTGTTCAAAATGACTTTTTTTAGGACTAAGTCCCCGACTCCAAAGTGTCGGAGGTTTGCTCTCCTGTTATAGTATCTCTCGATCCTTTGTTTCTACGCGGCCATCTGGACCAGTGAAGCCTCTCGTTTCTCAGCAAGCAATTCAACGGTTGCAGTCATGGCCTCATTGTTTGAATCCTCTGTAGCATGCCGGAACCTGGCACTCGATTCCCCCACTTCGACCGATATTAAAGATTCGGACCCGTATACTAGAGAGAACGGTGTCTCCACCGTGTTTGACTTGGGAGTGATTCAATATGCCCACAGGACTTCGGGCAGCATTTCCCTCCATCTTTCCTTTGCGCTTCCAACTTCTTCTTCGAGTTATGGATGATGGTTTTGTTTGTGGATTTGGCATGGCCGTTGGCGCATGGGTGGTAAGGCGTCGATAGGATCCTCTTGATTTTATGATCCTCAAGGAACTTCGTTACTTTGCTCCCTATGAACTGATTTCCATTATCACAAGTTATCTCGGAGGGAATTCTGAATCGGCATAAGATATGGTCCCATATAAAGTTGATGACTTCTTTTTCTCTTATCTTCTCGAAGGCCTGTGTTTCCACCCATTTCGAGAAATAGTCAGTCATAAAAGGAATAAATCTGGCTTTACTTGGTGCCGTTGGTAATGGTCTGACGATGTCCATCCCCCATTTCATGAACGGCCATGGTGACAAGACCGAATGCAGTTGTTCGCCGCGCTGGTGGATCATCGGCGCGAACCTTTGACATTTGTCGCATTTTCGGACGAATTCCCCAACGTCTTTTTCCATGTTGTCCCAGTAATAACTTGCTCTGATCACCTTTCAGACTAAGGATTCGGCACTAGAGTGGTTCCCGCAGGTGCCCTCGTGGATTTCCTGAAGCACTCTGTGTTACCCAGCCCCAGGCATATCGCCAGGGGGCCGTCGAAGGTCCTCCAGTAGAGAGGGTTTTTTTTCATCGAGCGAGAACCGGGCTGCCTTGGTCCGTAGGGCTCTCGATTCTTTCGGGTCTGCGGGCAGCTTCCCGTCCTTCAAATAACTGATGTATTTGTTTCTCCAATCCCATGTCAGGCTGGTGGAGTTGATTTCGGCATGGCCTTCTTCGATCACCGATCTCGTTAACTGATCAACGGCTCCGGGGAGTACATCATCTTCCTCGACGGATGATCCTAGGTTTGCGAGGGCATCGGCCTCACTATTCTGCTCTCGAGGTATATGGTTTAAGGTCCATTCCTTGAAGCGATGCAGAGTGACTAGAGTCTTATCAAGGTACCTATGCATTCTGTCTTCTCGGACCTCGAAGCTACCATTCACCTGGCTAACAACTAGGTGAGAATCACATTTGGCCTTAATGCATTTGGCTCTGAGTCTCTTGGCCAATCCTAGACCTGCAATCATAGCCTCATACTCGGCTTCGTTGTTAGTTAATTTTGCAGTTTTTATGGATTGTCTGATTATGCCGCCCATAGGAGGCTTTAGGACTATGCCGAGCCCGGACCCTTTCAAGTTGGAGGCACCGGCAATAAACAGGGTCCATACCCCGGAAGATGTTCTTGTTTTCAACAGTAATTCCTTCTCTACTTTGGGAACCAGAGCGGGCGCGAAGTCGGCTACAAAATCTGCCAAAATCTGGGATTTGATAGCCGTTCGGGGCTAATATTCGATATCGTACCCTCCGAGTTCGAAGGCCCACTTGGCCAATCGACCCGACAACTCGGGTTTATGCAATATGTTTTGAAGCGGGTATGTTGTAAAGACGCAGATGCAATGACATTGAAAATAAGGTTTTAATTTTTGAGATGCGCTAATTAATGCAAGGGCTAATTTTTCCAGAAGAGGATACCTGGTTGCGGCATCGCTCAAGGTCCGACTCACATAATAGACAAGGAATTGCGTACCTTGCTCCTCCCGAACCAGCACACCGCTTACCGCTACCTCCGATACGGCCAAGTATAGATACAATGTTTCATCCTCCTTTAGGGTGTGGATCAAAGGTGGGTTCGACAGATACCGCTTTAATTCTTCCAAGGCACTTTGGCATTTGGGGGTCCATTCGAAGTTATTTTTATTTTTGATAAGGGAGAAGAAATGGTGGCTTTTATCTGACGATCTGATATAAACCGTCCAAAGGCTGTTATCCGCCCAGTTAGCCGTTGTATGACCTTCACGTTGTTAACCACCGTGATCTCGTCGATGGCTTTGATTTTGTCGGGATTGATCTCGATCCCCCTGTTTGACACCATGAAGCCTAGAAAGTTTCCCGATCCTACCCCGAAGGCACATTTCTCGGGATTGAGCTTCATGTTATAACTTCTGAGGATGTCGAATGTTTCCTGCAAATGGGTCAGATGGTCCTCTGCACACAGGGACTTAACTAGCATGTGGTCAATATATAATTCCATGGACTTGACTATTTAGCACTCAAACATTTTATTAACCAACTGTTGGTACGTGGCTCCAGCGTTTTTCAGCCCGAAAGGCATGGCGTTGTAGCAGTACGTACCGTACTTCATGATGAACGAAGTTTTTTCCCTGCCTTCGGGGTTCATTTGAATCTGATTGTACCCCGAGTAGGCATCGAGAAAGGTAAGGGTCTCGTGCCCGGCCGTGGCATCGATCAGACGGTCGATGTTGGGCAGTGTGAATGAATCTTTAGGGCATGCCCTATTCAAGTCCTTATAATATACACACATTCTTAACTTATTTCCCTTCTTGGGTACTACCACCACATTGGCCAGCCAATCGGGGTATTTTACTTCCCTAATAGAACCTATTTTGAGGAGATTCATTACCTCGTCCTTGATAAATGCGTGTTTTACCTCGGATTGAGGCCTCCTCTTTTGCTTCACCGATTTGAACCTGGGGTCGACACTTAGCCGATGGGTGGTTATCTCGGGCGGAATCCCTGTCATGTCTAAATGGGACCAAGGGAAACAGTCTATGTTATTGGTAAGACTGAATGCAATTTTTTCTGAGTTCGGGGGTTAACCCGTCCCAGGTATACCTTTCGATCCGGAGAATGTTCGACCAGGACTGCTTGCTCCAGCTCTTCGACTGTTGATTTGGGTGCATCTGATTCCTCGCGGGCGACGAAGGTGCGGGGGGTGAGAAAATCTTCCTCATTATCCTCGGGGGTCATTCTCCCCTCTACTTCTTCCGGGACGGGAGACATTGCGCCAGTGAGTCGTTGTGGATAGTGAACATTTCTCTGGCTGCGTGTTGTTCTCCATATACGGTCTTTATACCGCCTTCCGTTGGAAACTTCATCATTTGGTGGAAATTTGACGGCACTGCCCTCATGTTTTGTATCCATGGCCTTCCAAGCAATGCGTTGTACCTCATGTCCCCTTCGATGACATAGAACTTGGTATTTTGGATTTTTCCGGACACGTTAACCGGGAGGGTGATCTCCCCTTTTGTTGTCTCGCCGATCATATTGAACCTGTTGAGGGTTAGCGAGGTGGGTATGACTCGGCCAAACATCCCGAGCCGTTCTACTACTTCTGACCTGATTACGTTGGCCGAACTACCTGGATCCACAAGTACGCGTTTAATTTGGACGTTATTTAAAAGGAAAGAAATTACCAACGCATCGTTATGCGGGTGAGGCGGGGCCTCGAGATCCCCGTTGCTGAAAGTGAAGATATCTGCGGGTGCATGACCCCGAATTTGTCCCGCCGCTGTAGCCGATATTTTTGCCCGTTTAATCACGGGTACCTAAGGGATGTCATTTCCCCCAACGATCATATACACGGAGTGCTGGGGTTTTCTCGTTCTACTTTTTCGAGCTGTTTCCCCTTCTCGGGGAAGATTTATGATCCGCCTGTTGACGAATTCTTGCAGATACCCCTTGCTAGCCAATCAGATTGCCTCTCTCTGAAGGTGCTTGCAATCCTCGGTTCAATGACCGTGAGTACCGTGGAACTTGCACGTCAGGTTAGGATCCCTATGCGGAGGGTCTGATAGAACAGGTTTCGGCCATCTGGTGTCTTTGATTTTACTCATGGCTGACACGATGTCTGAAACGTCATCCCCCAAGTTGTATCTGGCCGATTGGAACACTCATGCTGGTTCCGTGTGCCTACCGTGCCTGGCTTTGTCTGCCACCCTGCTTTGGTCTGTTTTTGGTTTGGCTTGGGGTGCGTTGTTCCTCACGATGCTCCTTTGGCTCCCGATGTAGGGTCGATACCTTTCCACCCGTGGTTCTCGCTTTCTCTCTGGGAGCCTTGATTTTATTCTCCTAGTGAGGTTTTCGAGCATCCTTATGACGGTGGGATCGGTTGTTGGTCCTTCATTCCCTGACCCTTCCGGTACCGGTCAGATTCGGGGGGCTGTCGCCGGTGCTGACACACCTGAGATTTTCTGACGGCTTTGCAGCCGGGTAATTGCTGCTTGCTATGCCCGGAGCATCTCGAATATCATTTGGAGGTTGTCCCCTCCTTTCTTATGGGCGATAGTTTCCCACTCTCCCCGTTGTCCTTCTCGGTGTGCGTTCCTATTAATGCGAGGACTGGCATCGTTGTGCTGGCCATTACTTGGGTCCGTGTCTTTAGGGGTTAGCTCTGTTGTGCTGCAAGAGTTTCGCGGCGGTATGCCAGCGTTCGAGATGGTTACATCATTCTCTCCCTAGCCCCCGAAGCCACTACTTTCGTATGCATTCGCTGAGCCAGACATACTAACCTGAAATCAAAGGTTTTTGGACAAGAAAAAATGTGAAAGATAACTTACATTTTTTTAGCGGACCAACACTAAAACAATCACTATTATTTTTATCCCCACGGTGGGCGCCAAACTGTTTACCTGAAAAATGGT
>ML461831.1:7684-46819 GCA_005239535.1 Nicotiana rustica | reverse complement strand
GGGGTGGGGTGTCTAAAACTGTGTATAAATTTCCAAAAGAAATATCAAAGCCCCTAAGTGTTTGCAGCTTTAAACAGATCTATTCAACTGTTAAGAAAAAAATCCTAAGTAGAAACACTTTACTGACCAACAAACAATAGAAGAATCTTTATAATAGGACACTCAAAGAAAAGGCACACTTTTTTGCTGATATACGTACTTAGAGGTAAATGGAATTTGCCTCTGGAATTTGTATTTCGTAGTCATCTTTTTGCCTTCTAGATTCATCAATTTACTCACTTTTTGCCTTTTCTTCTTATTTTATTCGTGATATTTCCTTTTATATCCTTGAGAAACACCCAATTGGTCAAGATAGAGAAAGGAAATTGGTGCATTTCCATGAAAGATAACTAGATAAGGAAAACATACGCCTGTTATTTTCCAAAAAAACCTAGTTTTTTGTAGTTTTTTTCTTATTGTTTCCTTTTCTCTTTACTCTTTTCTCCAATTCTTTCGCAGTAAACTATATTTGGAGTTAATCTTGTTTAATTGGAGTGAATTCTATTTCTAAAGTACTTTAAGCATTATATGAAAATGTGTAAGCATTAGGCTCCCCGTAAAGAAGTGTATGGAGGTCAGGTCTAATAGTTACCACATCCTTACCCTTTCATTACAAGGACATTGTCCATATGTCATCTTTTGTAATAATTGGAAAAAGAAATACTTGTATCATCATTTCATTCTAAAGGTTTGCTTCTTGTGTGTGTTAATAGAAAGCGAGTACAATTTATCTTATTGCTCTTCTAGTTGGGAATACTGAAAAGTTTGTTGATCCCTTCATGGCTTCATCCAATTCGACTATCAATTCTGGATGGGTATGGTTTTAATAAGGACGAAAGAATTATGGTGTGTGATGGTGAATGGACTCAAAAGTGGGATAGGATATCTTTTTAATAGTTTGAAAGTTTAGCCCCTAAGAATGATCATGTTTCCTGTTTACTAGTGTGGAATTGTTCAGATATTTGTATTGGATTCTTTTTGTGGTATTTAAATGGCATACCTTTTGTAATGTTGTAAAGTTTACAGCGTTTCGGTGTAATGCATAATGAAATGATTTGATATTATCCCAATGAAACAAAAAAAAGTGAAAACTGATGAAGTAATTATGGTGTCTATTCTGGATAGTAGTCTCATGGAAGATCTAAAACTTTGTTGCATTTAAATGTAAGTGCACTCTTTACCAGGATTTTTCCCACCATGCTAACAATTATTACTTTATCGCAAAATGTAATTGGACTCAAAAGTAGGTAAGTTGTAAATAATTATTTAAAAGTTTAGCCTATGAGAAAATGTGATGTGCAACTTATGATGCTTTAGGTATAAAAGATCTCTGTTTCAGGAAAGTAGGTGGATTAGAGATGAACGAGGAACTTGAAAAGGGAGGGATAGGCAAGAACCCTCCACTTCCAACCATTAGGGGTGGGGTCGAGGCACCAATGGAGCAAGGAAATGGCCACGATTGGGCTTCTATGCCAGGGAGGTTTGGGGGTTTGGTGTTGGGTGTGTACCAGATATAAAAGAAGGAAATGAATAGTGAACTTTCATTGGGAATTGGGGAAGAAGGAGATTGGTGCATAGAGAAAGGTTTCAAGGGATCTCTTTGGAGTGACCAGTCACCTTTATTCGTCTTCTGTGTGTGAGGTCATCTGTTTGCAAGACTGATTTGGAATTAGCCTGACAGTCAATGTGATGACCAGTTTTAGATCGGTTCCAGCGGATAGGGCATGCGAATAATTTTGGTTGTCGCCACCTACCAATTTTAGAACTACATTCAGATATATAGGAAAAGCTAAGAGCATGGGAAAATCATTTCTATTTTACCTATAGCTTGGACTTGATGGGCAAACTGCCAGGGTTGTTTTCTTCAATTTCATGAAATAAGCAAAAGAAGGATAGTGATATCTGGTGCTGCCTGAATAATTAACCAGATGCCAGGATGAGTGATATTTTGTCTGCCTCTGATATTTGGTTCTCTCCTATAGCATTTTTCTGTTTATGCCCCGCTGTTGACCCAATCTGGATCACGGTCCCACAAGGCACAGATTGCGGTTAAGATTAATTGTTCCTGTTAACTCTTTGTGAGCTGCTATCATATTTTTTCCTCCACTGTTGTAAGCTTGTTCCAACTATGGCAACCACAGTTCTGTCAGAGTACTTGTTCAGCCTTTGTGTTAGTAATTTGGATGTTGCTGGATCAGTAGAAGTAGTCACATAATAACTTAGTAACGTTCCAAATTTCATTTCGAAACAATTATGTGATTCTGATGCTGCAAACTCTTTGCTCATTTTTGTTTTTGTATCTGTTGTTAGATTGACGTTGCTGCCAACTCTGCTGTTAAAGTTTTTGAAAAGCCAGACTTGCTTTCACCTGCAGTGGTACAAGTTAATCTCAAGGACCAACTCCATAGAATGAATTCTTCTATGAAGAAACTGGAGTTGGATCTGAGTAAGCTTATAACAAATGTCAGGTCGGAGTTGCCTTGTCCTTCAAATCTGCCTGAAGATAGTCACAAATAAATATCACCTACCAACACCTAATGAAGGTGCTGACGTTTCTGGTTCTGATCGTGGAAATTCCATCTCAAATCTGAGAATCTAGAATTGATGATGACCCTTTACGTCAGTCTCAAGATGGGGATCAATAGCTAATTCTCGCTTGTAAAGCATTTTCTGCTTGCTTACAGGCATTAGGATGTGCCGTTGTCCTCTGCTGCCTCCAAGTCTGCAACTGAAGTTCTTGAGATGCCAATTTGCTTGAGGGTTCAATCTGAATAACAATTTCAAGTTCGATTATTTTATTGAGGAAAGAACCTGTTTGAAATCCAATTGTATAACATTAATAGGTACGTGAGATTACTGTTGATATGGAGAAAAATTAACTCAAATTAGGAAGAAAACAAAAATTACAAGAGAAATAGTCTGTTTAATTTCCACTTTCAGTGTCTCTGCAGTCTATGTTTTTTCTTCCTCTATCTAAAATTGAAACCAACGATAGAATATTCTCCCATCCCCTATATAAATAGTCACGGAATTCTCTAAAGTTTTAATTAAATCGCCTCTCCTCTGACTCCCAAATTTATAACCACAGTCTCGCAACCAATTTTATTTCTTTTTCTTTTTATCCTAAATCTCTTCACTTGAAAAATTTAATTTCCCTTCTTTTCGGGGGAATATTTGGAGCATATTATTAGCCAAAAGAAAAGAGTATACAACAGAACAAAAAGGAAAAAGAAGTATATGAAATATAAGAACTACACGTGCACCAACAAGAAACACAAATTAATCTCCATCACCTTAGTCGGTTTTATTTCTTTATTATTATTATTATTATTATTATTATTATTATTATTATTATTATTATTATTATTATTATTATTATTATTATTATTATTATTATTATTATTATCCTCCTTACACAATCACAAAATTTGTTCTCCCATCCAAACCGCAGAGAAAACATTACTCTACAAATTATATGCTGTGCTAGTTGTAAATGGCTTTTGCAGCACACGTACAACAACAAACATACTCCAATCCTCAAAACACTTGAATGACACTTTAGACAACCTTAGACAACAAACAAGGAAAGGAGGAAAAAAAAAGATTGAATATCCCTTTATTATCCTCCTGAAATGCCCACCTTTGATTTATGCAGAACATCACTATGTCTAAGCCTTACTTCTCAAAGACCCAAAATTCATTTTTCCCTTTCAACCAATTCATTTCTGTATAGTTTTAGACCCAAGAAGTTTCATTTCTTGAAGCCATGTTCCTCCCTCAAAGAAACCAAGAAACAGCAGCAGACTATTTCCAAGTCTCCCACCAATGCTCCCCAGAGACTGTTCAACTTGAACCTCAAAAGGGATGATGAGAATGAGAGTACTGAGAGTGAGAGTGATGGTGATAATGCAGTTAAAGGTACCATTTTGGCTGGTCTTTTGCTTGTGGGTGTAGTTGGTGGATTTGGTGGTATTGGGTATGTCTACAGGGATCAGATAAATGCTTTCTTGAACCAGTTTTCAGGCTTTATTGAAGGTAAACACTGATAGATTTCAATTCCGTTTATTTTCTTGTCTTTTCAAATGATGCTGGAAATTTGTTAACTGCTGCTAGGAATAGTAATTAAACTTGTTAACTTTCTAAAATAGGTGCTTGAAAAATCTGTTTCCAATTTTTTGTTATTGTTGACTGTAGTGCATACTAGGTAAATTAAATACATTCAAGATGTTGGTCATTAATAGAATTCTGGAGAAATGAAATTGATTGGATTTTGAAGTTTGGACAAAATTACTCCACCTTATTTAGGAGAAAGTGGTCCAGGGTTTTAACTCATCTGAGTGAAGGTACATCATTTCCATGTGATATAGCTTTTATCAAGCTGTTGTTTGAACTCATGAGTGCTGATTGGTTCTTGCTCTAAATGGAGGCCCTATGCATATTCTTGTAAGAACTGAAAGCGCTGATTGGATCAAATGAAGATAAGTTTTGCTTTCATTATAAGCACTTTTGGCAAGCTTATAATAAATAAATATTCCTAAGGATGAGGAATAGTTGTATAAGCATTATGAATGATGTAAATGAATAATGATTGAATTTATCTATGCTTTTAATGTGTATCCCTTTATCAGAACTAATGGTTACTAGAATGAAAAGCCGTGTTTTTGGGAATGGGTGCAAAATAAACTTCTAGCCCTGATAGTGTAAATCGAAGTTGTCAACCATTTGACCTTGAGTTCATGGCTTTCTGTTCTTCTCCTTGGATAAGTTCAAATATAGCACCGACTGCAATAGGACTAGGACGATATGTTGACCATGATTGTAGTTTTTGCCTTCAGACTCACCATTGTCTTAATCCCTTGGATAGAGTGGGGCAATTTGTCAACCTTCCCATTATTCCTCTACCCCTCACCCCAAGTGTGTAAATTTTGTGAAAGAGCCATTCAGCTAAGTTTTACTGCTTGCTGACTTCAAGGATTTTTTTAATCGGTAGTCCTGTTTGATATAACTTATCAGTTTTTGTTGCATTTCCAGCACTGAAAATTTGTTTCTTTGACGGTCTTTGTTGAACAAATCCATGGACTTCAGGACCGTAATGAACAACTAATGCTATGAATATTTAACAGTTTTATCACATGGATTATTTGTACATTGGATTTGATCGAGGCTCCTTATGTGGCAGGTTATGGTCCAGCTGGATATGCTATTTTTGTAGCAGTTTATGCTGGATTAGAAGTAAGAATTCAATTCTTTTTCCTGATTTTGTATAATGTTGCATGAAACTGGTACAAAGTATTTGTTAATGATACATGGTGTTTCTGTGGCAAAGCTTGTAAGATTTAGATGGGTAAAATGGTGTATGGTTCTTTCGCTTCATATCGGCATATGCTTGCTATAAGTTATGTGCTTTAGAAGATATTCATATGGAGCTTATTCTATGAACTTTTCTTTCTTTTCTACTTTTTAAGAGGAATATAATGGACTTGGATAAACGAGCAAGAGTCCATATTTTTATGTTATGGAATCGGCATTAACATATTTTCCAGTTAGCTTTTTTAGCCAGTGTTTTTGTTCTTATTCCAGATAGGTTTTCTGTACCTAGCATTTTTTCTGAGTTTCTGAGACTAAATTGGTTTGAACTTTTAACTTATGCTTGTAGATCCTTGCCATACCAGCAATTCCATTGACCATGTCTGCTGGTCTTCTATTTGGCTCTGTCACTGGAACTATCATTGTGTCCATTAGTGGAACGGTAAGCTGTTGATTTCTTTCTATAGAGTGGTTATGATGTACAATAAGTACTCAGAGGTGTGAGTTTTCTTCAGGTCGCTGCAAGCATTGCATTCTTAATTGCCAGATATTTTGCTCGTGAACGAATTCTTAAGCTGGTAGAAGGAAATAAGAAATTTCTTGCTATAGACAAAGCAATTGGAGAAAATGGTTTCAAAGTTGTTACTCTTCTTCGTTTGAGCCCCTTGCTTCCATTTTCTCTGGGGAATTATCTATATGGACTTACTTCGGTCAAGTTTGTGCCATATGTGTTAGGAAGGTCAGTTTCATTTTCTACGTTTTAGTTATTTATTCACCATTTGCTATTATCTGGATTCCTGAAACTGTTATGCTTTTGATTGAGTTTGACGATGAAGTCCAATTTCTTGAATTTACTGGAAGTGTGATTTTGTTTGTTTTTATTCCCCCACAAACTTGCCTATATATATATATTTGGATTCATCTGAAAATGCAACTCAACTGGCATATGCATAGAGAAGAGAATATCTCATGCTAAATCCATGACTGCTACATCAATTGCTTGCTATGCTGTTTGGCCTGTCAATCACTTAGGTTTTATTTGCTGGTTGGTGAAAGGAAATCAAGTCAAGTCTCAAAATTCTATAAGATATGTGCTGTTGCAGTGATAGGTCTGCGTACACACTACCCTCCCCAGACCCCACTTGTGTGATTACCTTGGGTTTGTTGTTGTTCTATGTGCTGTTGCAGTGATACAATACCATGCGACTAAAAAGATCTATTGTTGATACTTGCTGTCTGTTACTTTCATTTGTAAATTGATGATTATATTCATTTTTGATGGGCTGAACGAGTTCAGAATTAGCAGAATATGATTCTTTAATTCCCCATCTGTTAGGTCAGTGCGTGTGGAAAGAAGTGTGCTAGAAGAACACTTTTGGCTTGAAGTCTAATTTGGGATTATCTGCATTATCTTTTGGGCCTAAACATTAAGGCATCATTTTGAGACAACAATTTTCCAACTATCAAAATCAATAAACCAATCAACTGTGCTCCAATTCCAAAGTAGTTGAAGTTTCCATCTATAAGATTTAAAAGTATAAAGTTTCTATTTAAGCTTAGTTTTGTCGCCAGCAAAACTGCTTTACGATATTATCATACCGAACACTTGGCATATTACTTGACGCACTACATACAAACCAATAATACAAAGTCGGAAAATGATTTTTTATACTCAGTTTCTTTCTATTATTGCATACTATTGACTCTTCAAGAGCGCCCTATGTTCTACCAGGACTTGTCTATTGCCCTCTTCATATTGATTCATCTTATCTTTGGTATGCAGTTGGCTGGGAATGCTTCCTGGATCATGGGCTTATGTGAGTGCGGGTGCATTTGGTCGGGCAATTATTGTGAGTTTCTTCCTCTTGCTCTGTGAACATTGTCTTTTCAATGTCGACCAATCACTTTAGTTCCATTATCTCAGTTCAAATCTGATATATATTGTTTCTCTCGACTGGAAATATTATTCAGAAAGTAAACTATGGAAAAAGTCATGCTATCCTCCTATTTTAGCTGTCACATAATTTTTCGAGATCTATCTTATGTGGAGAAAGTAGATCGATGTCTATAGGTACCTTTAAGTCCTAAGCTATTATAAACAAACTGCCTTTCTGTTTTGATTGACTAATTGAGGATGCTATGTTTGTTGCTTAACGAAACTGATGCCTATCCTCTCCTAATAATTTGTGTTTATTGGGACTCTATTTGACTCTTGATGCATTGCACAAATTCAAAATGCATTACCTTCTTAAAACCAACATTGCTAGTTTGTTCGATATGGTGGTTCTTTGCTAACCTTGGAAATGTCCTTATTTTCTTCTTGTTTTTCAGCAAGAAGAAGCTGGAATCGGTCTAGGAGGAGGAAATGGTGGCCAGCTATTGACCCTCGGAATAGGTTTATTGTTTACAGCAGTAGCTGCAGCTTATGTAACACGGCTCGCCAAGGTAACTTACTGTTCATTTTCTTTTACCCTTTACTATAATGAGTCGACACGATTCATAAGCATCAATTTTGTATTTCCCTACTACTAATGGTTGGTTGTAATTAACTTGCTTGTTCCTTAACCAAATGCAGGATGCTATGAAGGATATGGAGTAGATATTGGAAATTACTTGTGCCTTGACCTACTAAGGTATAATTTTGAAAGCCAAATTGTAACATGTAAATTCGAATACGATAGTTTGCTAAACTAGATAGGAATTTGCGACTTGCTCTGAATTGAGCCCATATTTTATTAGAAGCATTATGAACATAAAGGCAAAAGAATTCTTGACCTTGCATAAGCTTGATTTCATTGCTCAATGATGATTATCTTAGTTTGGTTTTGCTTAATAAGTATGATTTCAGGTATATGCCCTGATACTTTATGGATTTTACACTATAAGTGTAAATATTTTTCCTTTATTATACTGTAACTTTATAAATCACTTTGAAAATAATGATTGCACGCTTCATAGGGATTGTAATTTTCCTTAGAATTAAACAATTTCTTTTACAGAAACAAATTATAGCTAAATATAAGACTAGGTCCAGAAAAGGAAAACGATGACGGCAACAATAATAATAATTATAAGTAAAACATAATGAATGGATGCAAAAGTAGCCAGCATTGCTATATTTGTCTTGTTTTGGAGCTCAACAAAGGTTTCCCACGTCGTTGCAGACAGACGACTATACTATTATACTTTTATTACTTACACGGTTTTTGGCATTTTATCCTGATATTTTTCACTAGCACAAATCTGCCCATCAAAATTTATTTAGATAAATAGAAAACAACTACCAACCATTTTGTCTTTATTGAAATTTAGAGACTATTATATTTTCTTTGTCTAAAAAGGTTGACGAAATTTAGAGTACAAATATTATCAGATCTAATCTTTTGGTGGTGTACTAATATTTGATGTCTCAACTATTGAAAAAGTTTATATATTTAGAAATAGCATGTCATAATGTTTTATAGTTAAACCCGTTAATTGTTTTTTAAAGAATTAGTAGTTAAAGAAACATTTCCTAAGTTCTCATAATTTAGTAAGAAAGCTTACATTGATGAAACAATCAGGTCGGAAAAATGTATACATATGCGATTTTTTCACCAAATCAATTAAAACATGGAACGAGTCTTTCGAGTTTTGGTATTTGCACCCTTAATGCGTATTTTGTTTCGTGGTTTACATCTATCCTATTCTTTGCATTTTGTCGTTCTTAATGTATTATTATTAATTTTTTTTTTTTGTATTTTCACTTTATCCAAACTAAGATGCTATTAAGGCTAAAATCATACACTTCCTTGAACTTGTTGCGATTGAACTCTCCAATTAGCTCAGATTTGTTCTAACTAAACACTTTTGCCCGACATGGCACATTAAGTGTAAATGTGTAATACACCTCAGTTGGGCGCTTGAAGGGATGAATTTTTGCCTCGGTTCTGACTCCCCCAGTGTTAAGATATTAACGTTAACTATCCCAAACAGATTTAACCATATCCATTCCCAAATTAAATACCCAATCCGTAAATTAGAACCCTAATATCTCCGAGACTCTTTCTCTCCTTTTCATCTCTCTTCCTTCGTTCTTTATTCTTCTTCTCGTTTTCTCTCCTATCGATTATTTTCTGTCTCATTTTCTTATTCTCTCTCTTATTTGAGAAATATTCAAATATCGCAAAATTTTGCACAGTTTACGAAGACTACCATGATTTATGTTGTTGCGGTAACAATGCTAGGTTGAAGACTTGGACCACCCAATTTGCCAATTTTAAGGTTGTAAAATTTCAAGAGTAAGTGACTAGTTTCATTGATGATGAAATTTATTGTTTTTTGTTTGTTACTCCCTCGGTCCACAATAAGTAGTGACCAGTTTACTTTTTCAATTTGGTTCAAAATAAGTTTTCATTTATATAATCAAGAAAGAATTCAATTTGTTTTTACAAAATAACAATAATGTATATATACCTAAAAAGTTTTCTTACTCCTCACATTAAATAATTAATTAGGGGTAATTTAGTCATAATAAGTATTTTTGTATAGAATTTAGTATTTTCTTAATGAGCGTGCTAAAAACAAACTGATCACTTATTATGAACTGGAGTGAGTATTAATCAACAATGGGATTGCATTTGATGTTAGAAAAATAATGGATATAATTATTTATATGGTTTGATGGTTCATTTACGGGTCCATCGGAGAGGGAGCACAAACCAAGTCGGGCGATATTGTGATTAACGAGTGGTCGACTAAGGGTGAAAGTAGAAGAACTTAAAGAAGAAAGGAAAAAATAAAATAAAAATTGAAGAAAGCTAAAGTGCAAATGGAGTCCGTGACACTGGATTGTAAGGAGGCTGAATAGTAGAGGGACTGGTCACAACCAAATTCAAGAGGCTTATGTTTAATTGTATTTTTGTCATGTCCCGGAATTTCCACCTTTGGGATCGTGATGGCACCTTACATTTCACTTTTTAGGCAAGCCAACATTAGCAAACCGTTAAGCCAATTATTATTCAATTCAGTAAATAAAGTCAATAAGCCAAAACGAAATAAATATGAGTGCGAAATAATATAAATGCCCATAATATTTACTACGATCTGAATCTGGAGTCACAATTCACGAGCTTCTAGGATTTTCTACAAATCGAGTCTGAAAGAAATACAACTGTTGTGAACGAAAAGAAACAGTAAAAATAGGGGAAAATAAAGGGGACTTCAAGGTCTGCGGACGCCAGCAAATCTACCTCGAGTCTGCAATAAGCATAATCCGAGCTGCTACGCATCACGATCAATTGGGACCAATGCCAAAATCTGCACAAGAAGTGCAGAGTGTAGTATGAGTACAATCGACCCCATGTACTCTATAAGTGCCGAGCCTAACCTCGACGAAGAAGTGACGAGGCTAAGGCGAGTCACTCACACTACAACTTGTACGCAATATATAATAAAGACAGAAAAGAAAAATACAGAACAAAATAAGGCAGTCAATTGAAAATAATAGCCACAACTTCAAGAAGTAAGCTAGTGACGTTCAGAATTACCAATCCTTAGAGTCCAGATGAAAATATCGTAAAACTAATACAACTCAAGGAAGTAGAAACACATAGGTTGTTGCGGCGCTCGATCCCACTACACGCCACATAATCCTCCCTTGTTTCAGCGTAATAACATTAACAACAATGAATAACATATATATGTTGCGGTGTGCAACCAGATCCCACCATATCACGATATATGTACCATAATTCACCCTTATTTCACCGAAATAATCCACCCTTATTCCACATGTTGCGGCGTGCAACTCGATCCACCGTATAGTACACATTCGCCCTTATCCCACCATATCAGTTCACCCTTATTTCACCTGTTGCGGTACGCAACCCGATCTCACAATATCAAGACCAAATACTCAACGTGCACAGTAAAATTAACAATTCAAATCACGAAAAGCATTTACGATCCATAAATACCAAACTGAGCCAAAAAGAAAACCTTGTACAACACTGAAATCTACATAAGTAATACTACACAGCAAAATCAGTCCAGCAATTGACAAGTAGAAGGTGCAAATAAACCAATTTAAGCAAATAACAGGAAATCATGAGACTATGAAAAATCTAACATCATTAACATGAGAAGAAATTGATTAACATGTGGCAGTTATGCATGGAAAAAATTTAGAGCCTATACCAGTTAAGATAGGAAAAGAGATAATGAAGGAAAAGCGGGAAATCAGGGAAAATAGATAAATTCGGCGGCGCATAAGAACTCGCCACCTCGCATATACGCCGCTCACATGAAATTCACATAACACATAGTCCGAGGGTTCCTAATTCCCTCAAGTCAAGGTTAACCACGACACTTACCTCGCTCCAAATATCACTCACTGCTCAACCACAACTTTCCCCTTTCAAACAAGCCTCCGAACCAACAATATGTAGCAAATTACCAACCAAACGATTCAAATTAAGCCTTAGTAACTACCCACTATTGCAATGGATTTAATTTAGGTCATTATTGAAAAAATCAACTCTCAGGCCCGCTTGGTCCAAACCCGAAATTCGGACCAAAACCCGATTACCCATTTGCGACCTGGTGTTCGCAAATGCGAACCCCACAAATGAGAAGAAACAATCGCAAATGTGAAGTCCTCCCATATCTGCTTTCATCGCATTTGCAATGACTTGTTCGCAAATGCGAACTATGATCTTCCGCAAATGCAACCGTTTGATCGCAATTGCGATTACTATACCTCCTGTCCCACTTCGCAAATGCGAAGTCTTGTTTGAAAATGCGAACTTGAGGTTCCAGCTACTCTTCGCAAATGCGAGGATTTGATCGTAAATGCGAACCTAGCAGAGGTCGCGAATGCGAAGCCTGACCTCGCAATTGCGAGGTCCGAGGCTTGCACCAGAACTGAAGCACACCAACAATGTTTCTAAGTCCAATTTCACTCTGTAGCCTATCCGAGCTCGCCGGAGCCCTCGGGGCTCTAAACCAAATATGCACACAAGTCTAAAAATATCATACGAACTTCGCGCGATCAAATCGCCAAAATAACACCTAGAACTACGAATTTAGCATCAAATCAAAGGGAATTTTCAAGAAAACTCATGAACTTCTAATTTCACAACCGGATGTCCGAATCACGTCAATCCAACTCCGTTTCTCACCAAATTTTACAGACAAGTCATAAATATAGTAATAGACCTATACCGAGTTCCGAAACCAAAATACAGACCATATATAAATAAAGTCAAACATTGGTCAAACTTTCTAAGTCATTAAGCTTTTAAATTTTCAAATTTCAACAAAAGTGTGATAAGTTAGACTAAGGACTTACGAATTCAATTTCGGGCATACGTCCAAGTCCCAAATCACGATACGGACCCACCGGGACCGTCAAAACACGAATCTGGGTCCGTTTAACAAAAATATTGACCAAAGTCAACTCGAATGACTTTTAAAACAAAAATTTCTTATTTTCTCAGTTTTTAACATAAAAGCTTTCCAAAAAAAATACACGGAATGCGCACGTAAATCGAGCAAAAATAAACATAAATTGAAGCTGGGGATATCACTGGTGTCACGCAAAACATTAGGAGAACTGGACACCTTCCTTCTCTTAGAATTTGGAAGAAGTTGTGATGCATCAGATGAGATCTGCAAAAAAACAAGGAAAATATATACATAAATACAACCGATACAAACACATATTAGGGAAAACATACCTTGTAATCGAATTGAAGCAAATAACTACCAGGTCTAAGTGTTGCGACACAGATGGTGTTTTCATACCAAAGGATCCCTTGCATTACCCTCAGATATGCCTATGTCTTCATGCAAAAAAAAATTAAATAATATTGGCTAAATTTTGAAAATACTACAAAGACACTTCACACCTGTATGTGAGCCAACATGTGTGAATAGATGTATTTCTCATTTATCATATAGCCAAATGAGCTCAGCAATTTCTTTTTCGGTTACATCGAGTATTTCTGAATAATCATCAAAAAGCATAAAAAAGAAAAGAAAGTATGTAAAATTTCAAACTGAAAATAAATACTTGGATCAAATGTAATAAATTCGTGATGTATAGAATACCTTGATGTTTGCCTTCCACTGCGCTATCGCCCGACTGCATGCCGTTGTCGATCTCAGTAGCTCCAGCTTCATTCAATGGTGCAGCATCATCGGGGAGCATTGGAGTATTCTGCAGAAGGATTTTCTCGACTCTACCTTCATCAAATGCAACATCATCGAAGAGTTTTTGAGTTGTATCAATTGAAGCACCACTATTTTCAACTTCCACTGCATATATATATATATATATGTGTGTGTGTGTGTGTGTGTGTGTGTAATAACATAGAAAATATTCATACCTGTAGTGACAACTTCCTGTGTCTCTACTCCTAAAAGTTCTAGGCAAATAGCTAATGCTTCTACAAACGGATTGCCTTTCCCTTTAGGAGTACCCACATCACTTGGTGTGTGTTCTTCAGTACCAACATGTTCATGATCTCCATCCGCACACACATTGCTTTTTGCAATATGACTATCCAAAGCACAAGTCGGTACAGGTTCTTCAGTAGTGACAACTTCATCATATGCACCTTTCTTGCTTCCTACATTCTCGGTTGATAAATGTTCATCATATCCAACAACTTTGCTCGGTCTATCAACACTTGAACATTCCACTTCAACTTGATGTTCTACACGTTAAACATCCTCGAATACTTGAACGTCGCCTTCAAGAGCCTAACCTGTTACATTTTCATCTGCGACTTTACGCAGTGCATCATGGGCAACATTAAAATTTGATTGAGGTTCGAACGAGTCGTTCAACCTATCCTATTGTCGATAGTTCATCATTTCAAACTCTGCATCTCCATCATCTATTCCTTTTGATTTGTCGACAATCTTAAATAACTTTTCAAACTTCTCATTAAAATATTCCTATATAAAATTACTAACAATGATTAATCTGAATAAATAATAACATTAGCTGGAAAAAAATATTTCCTTGTAAATAAGCTTACCTTGACTTTTTTCAAAACCTCGTCCACAATAGCAAATCGCTCATCCCGTTGAAACTCTTCAACAACTTCTTTCGTGATCATGAACCTTTCTTATTTTGCATGGCTTTTAACCTCCCTCGTTACCATTGTCACGACCAGATTTACCCTCCGAAAGGTAACACCTAGTCTCTACGACTAGGTAAGCCTAAAAATTGCGGAAGATATTAAATAAAAACAATAAAATAAAGACAGAGTAAAGCAAATCTACTAAATGAAATATAGACACTCGGCATGTACATGCAAAATTCCCAAAACCCGGAATGTCACTTTTTAAGCCACAAGATCTATACCATAATAGCTCTATACAACGAAAAAGAAATATATAAAGTCTCTATCTAACTGGAATGGAAGGTAACTCGTGGGATTCTGCGGACGCGACAGAATTACCTTGCGGTCTCCTCAAGCAGCTACAACGACCACTAGCCACGAAACTACGTACTAGAACCTGGATCTGCACACGAAAAATATGTGCAGGAAAGGGCATGAGTACACCACATTTGGTACCCAGTAAGTGCCAAGCCTAACCCAGTCAAGTAGTGATGAGGTCGGGTTAAGGCTCTACTGGATTTATAAGTAAAACAGAGTAAAATAGTACAGAAGGAAAATAAATTCTAAGATAAACAGTAAAAATGAATAATCCGAAATAAAACAGCAACAGGGAGCCCTCGGCTCAGCACAACATATCACACAGTGGAATCTCTCGGGATGCCATCCCGTAGTCCCAATTATAAAGATGCAGTATAGGGGGATCTCCTGGAATACGTCCGTAGTCCCAATTTAAATATGCAGTACAGGGGGATCTCCCGGAATACGTCCGTAGTCCCAATTTAAATATGCAGTACAGGGGGATCTCCCGGAATACGTCTGTAGTTCCAATTTAAATATGCAATGCGGAACGAATGACATATAAGGCATCAATTGAAACGGTTCATCAAATAGCAAGTAGGGAAATAAATAAGCTAACTAACATGGCGCACAGAGTGTCAGATAGGAAATTTAATGTTAAACAGGTAAGCATGCTTTCCTAATCTAAGTTGAACAATTTAAAACTGTAAGGCAAGGTAATAGGAGAAAATAATTTATAATTTTCGGAGAAAAATGGAATTTTTGCAATAATGGTCTGTGTACGTACTCGTCACCTCACGTACACGGCGCCTACTAGGGGTGTTCATGGTTCGGTTTGGATCGGGTTTTCCCTAAAAAGAAATCAAACCAAGTAAGTCGGTTTTTCAAATATTAGAACCAAACCAAACCAATTAAGTCGGTTTTTTCTCGATTCGGTTTATGTCGATTTTTTGATTTTTTCGGGTTTTTGTCGGTTTTTTCTTAAATATAAGACATACACTACCAAACACATATTCCGGCGATCACATTTTCAACGTGACACTATCAAATCAATTGCCCTTTGAGAAATCTATTATTTACTAAAATATATTGATGATAATTGAATCAAATAGTGATGAATAATTTAAGAACTCAATTAAAAATATATTTTTTTAAACATGAAATGGATTCTTACACTTAACAAAAGAAAACTACCAATCGAACTAGAATATAAAGGTAATAACTATACTAAAAGTGCAAACGATTAACATTCACCATAAAATATTTGAAACTTTGTATAAAAATATACATATAGATAGATGTAATAATAAATTTGAAATAACTACTCCTATAGTCGGTTTGGTTTGGTTATTTTTTGATTAAAACCAAAACCAAACCAAATTTGATCGGTTTTTAAAATTCAAAACAAAAACCAAACCAAAAAGTATCGATTTTTTTGGTCGGTTTGGTTTGGATTTCGGTTTGGTTCGATTTTTCGGATTTTTATGAACACTCCTAGCGCCCACACAACATTTAATATCAAAACAACGTAAGGGAAGTCCCCAACACAGAGTTAGGCAATCCACTTACCTCGACTGCTCAACTCAACGCGAAATAATGTTCTTGCCACGAGTACATGACTCTGAATGGCCCAAATCCCAGGTGAAAATATCTTCAAAAATCGCACTTTCCCCAGCTCCCAAGTTCAAAATATGAATTATGGCTTAAACCCTCGATTTTTGGTTTTAAGATTCTGCCCAGCACTTTTCCTCACTGCGATCACGGACCCCCGGTCGTGATCGCGAAGAGCAACTCACACGCGCCCTCAGATAACTCTATGAGAACGTGAGGACTCGTTCGCGAACGCAATTCATAATTACCTCAGACCTACGCGATCATGTTTGGCTTCACGTGACCACGTAGAAGAACACTTTAAATCCCTGCCGCCTAATTTATTCCCCGCGAACGCGACATAGCTCATGCGAACGCAGTGGCTAAGCTGCCTACTCTACGCGATCGCGTTCCATTTCATGCGATCGCGATGTACAAAATCCTTCCTGGCCTCAATTCACTCTACGCGATTGCGGACTCCCTCACGCGATCGCGATGAAGGAAAATCTGCTGCACTTACACCAGAAAACCAGCAATCACACAAGGCTAAAAACGACCCGTTGAGCATTCGAAACACACCCGAGGCCCCAGGGACCTGAACCAAACCTACCAACCAGTCCTAATACCTCATTCAAACTTAGTCGAGCCTTCAAACCACGTCCCATAACATCAAAGTCACGAATTATGCATGGATTCAAGCCTAAGAACTTAGGAAATTTCCAAAATCTACAACAGATGCCGAAACACATCAAAACTAGTATAAATGACCTCAAATTTAACACACAGGTCATAAATGACACTACGGACCTACAGCCACTCTCGGAATTCCATTTCGAGCCCGATATCAAAATTTCACCTATCGGCCAAAATTGCCAAAATTGCCGAAATTCTAACTTTCGCCAATTCAAGCCTAAATCTACTACAGGCCTCGAAGACACATTCCAGACATGCTACTAACCCCTAAATCACCCAATGGAGATAACAGAGTCGAAAATTCCATTTTGGATCCGTCTTCACACAGTTCCAACTACGGTCTGATTTCTAAAGCTTAAACTCATATATATGGACTATGTGTCCAAAAACTCTTCGAAATTCACAACTAATCATTCCGACGAGTCCCATAAGCAAATATAAATGTGGGGAAATTAGTTATTAGGGGATCGGGGCGCTAACTCTCAAAATGACCGGCCGATTTTTTACATTCTCCCCCTTTTAAGAAAATCGTTCGTCCTCGAACGAGTATAGAGACATACCTAAAGCTGTGAAAAGATGAGGGTACTGACTGCGCATATCCTCCTCGGTCTTCCAAGTCGCCTCCTCGACCGGATGATCCCTCCACTGAACCTTGACTGATGCAATATCCTTTGACCTGAGATTTCTGACTTGTCTATCCAATATAGCTACTGCTCCTCGACATATGATAAATCCTTGTCCAAATGGACTGAACTGAAATATAAAACATGGGTCGGGTCATTGTGATACTTCCAGATCATAGAGACGTGGAATACAGGATGAACTTCTGCTAGGTTGGGAGGCAAGGCTAGCTCATAAGCAACCTCCCCAACACGCCGTAATACCTCAAAAGGACCAATGCATCTTGGACTCAGCTTACCCTTCTTCCCGAACCTCATGACGCCCTTCATAGGCGTTAACCGAAACAAAACCCGATCATCAGCCATAAATGCCAAATCACGAACGTGCTGGTCCGCATAACTCTTCTGCCTGGACTGAGGTGTGTGAAGTCTCTCCTGAATCACCTTCACCTTGTCCAGGGCATCCTGGACCAAATCTGTACCCGACAATCGGGCCTCGCCCGGCTCAAACCATCCCACTGGAGACCGGCGCCGTATGAGGGAATCGTGCGCTCGGACTGCCCGTCAGTCTGAGGGTGAAAGGATGTACTCAACTCTATCTGGTGCCTAGCTCCTGCTGAACGGCTCTCCAAAACCTTGAAGTGAACTGTGTACCTCTATCTGATATGATAGATACTATAATGTCGTGGAGGCAAACAATCTCCCTGATATAAATCTCCGCCAACCTCTCGGAGGAGTATGTAGTCAACACTGGAATGAAATGGGCTGACTTGGTCAGCCGATCCACAATCACCCAAATAGCATCGAACTTTATCAAAGTCCGAGGAAGTCCAACCACAAAGTCCATGGTGATCCGCTCGCACTTCAACTCTGGAAGCTCAACCTGCTGAAGTAACCCTCCTGGTCTCTGATGCTCATATTTGACCTGCTGACAGTTTAGACACTTGGCCACAAACTCCACAATATCCTTTTTCATCCTTCTCCACCAATAGTGCTGTCTCAGATCCCGGTACATCTTCGCGGTACCCCAGATGAATGGAATACCGTGAGCTATGGGCCTCCTCAAGAATCAACTCCCGAAGCCCATCCACATTGGGCACGCAGATCCGCACTGCATCCTCATCACACCGTCATCTCCTATAGTCACATCCCTGGCATCACCTCGCCGAACCCTGTCCTGAAGAACCAGAAGGCGGGGATCATCATACTGGCGCTCTCGAATGCGGTCATAAAGAGAAGATCGAGAAACCACACAAGCTAATACCCGAAAAGGCTCCGAGAGATTCAATCTCACAAGCTGACTGGCTAAGGACTGGACATCCAAGGCTAAGGGTCTCTTAGCTGCCGAAATATATGCCAAACTCCCCAAACTCTCCGCCCGGCGACTCAAGGAGTCGGCCACCACATTGACCTTCCCAGAGTGGTATAATATAGTGATTTCATAGTCCTTTAGTAACTCCAACCACCTATGCTGGCGCAAATTAAGGTCCTTCTGCCTGAACAAGTGCTGCAAACTCCGGTGATCCGTGAAAATCTCACAAGGAACACCGTATAAACAATGACGTCATATCTTTAGGGCGTGAATAGTCGCTGCCAACTCGAGATCATGAAATGGATGGTTCTTCTCATGTACTTCAATTGTCTGGACGCGTAGGCAATCACCCTACCGTCCTGCATCAATACCGCTCCAAGGCCAACCTTGAAGCATCACAATAGACTGTATAGGACCCTGAACCCGTAGGCAATACCAACACTGGAGCTATAGTCAGGGTTGTCTTGAGATTCTGAAATCTCTCCTCAGACTCCTCATTCCACCTGAACGGAGCACCCTTTTGGGTCAATCTGGTCATAGGTGCTTCAATGGATGAAAATCTCTCCACAAAACGGCGATAGTACCCTGCCAAACCAAGGAAACTGCGGATCTCAGTAGCTGATGATGGTCTAGGACAACTCTGCACCGCATCCACCTTCTTCGGGTCTACCTTGATCCCATCAAAAGATACCACATGACCTAAGAATGCCACTGAATCAATCCAAAATTCACACTTAGAAAATTTTGCATACAATTTCTTCTCCCTCAAAGTCTGAAGCACGGTCCTCAAATGCTGCTCATGATCATCCTAGGACCGAGAATATACTAAGATGTCGTCAATGAACACAATGAAGAAAGAATCAAGATAAGGCCGGAACACACTGTGCATCAAATGCATAAAGGCTGCTGGGGCATTGGTCAGCCCAAATAATATGACAAGAAACTCATAGTGGCCATATCTGGTCCTAAAGGCAGTCTTCAGGATATTCGGCGCCCAAATCTTCAACTAATGATAGCCAGAACACAAGTCAATCTTGGAAAATACCCTGGCACCCTGTAACTGGTCGAATAAATCATCAATGCTAGGCAACGAATACCTGGTCTTCACTATAACCTTGTTTAGCTGTCGGTAATCAATACACATACGCATAGAACCATCCTTTTTCTTCACAAATAATACCGGAGCACCCCAAGGTGAGACAATGGGTCTGATGAAACCCTTATCAAGAAACTCATATAACTGCTCCTTCTACTCTTTCAACTCAGGAGGATCTATGCGATAGGGAGGAATAGAAATGGGCTGAGTGCCCGACAACAAATCAATACCGAAATTAATATCTCTATCGGGCGGCATACCCGGAAGATCAGCTGGAAACACATCAGAGAAGTCCCTCACTACTGGGACTGACTCAACTGTAGGGGTATCAACACTAACATCTCTCACATAGGCCAAGTACGCATCACACCCCTTCTCAACCATCCACTGGGCCTTAAGGAAAGAAATGACTCTGCGGGGAGTATACTCTAAGTTACCTCTCCACTCCAATCTTGGTAAACCTGGCATAGCCAGCGTCACGATCTTGGCGTGACAATCAAGGATAGCATAGTAGGGCAACAACCAGTCCATGCCCAAGATAACATCGAAATCTACCATACCGAGTAATAACAAATCAGCACTGGTCTTAAAACCACTGATAACAATCAAACACGACCGATATACGCGGTCCAAAATAAGAGAATCTCCCACGGGAGTAGAAACATAAACGAGGGAACTCAAAGAATCCCAAGATATCCCCAGATGTGAAGCAAAATAAGAAGACACATATGAATACGTAGATCCTGGATCAAATAATACTGATGCATCCCTATGACAAACAGGGACAATATCTGTGATGACTAAATCTGAAGCGACGGCCTCTAAGCGGGCTGGGAGAGCATAGTACCTAGCCTGGCCTCCCCCTTTAGGGCGACCTCGACCTCCCCTACCTCCACCTCGAGCTGCCTGAGGAGGTGGGGCAGTAACTATGGCTGGAAGAATAGCTGGAGGACCCGGTGGAGCACATGGGGCCTGATAAGTCTGAGATGATGCACCCCTCCTAGCCATGGGGCTATATCTGAGCATGTGGCAAGGGTCACCACACCCAAAACAACCCCTCGGAGGACGTGGCAGCTGATGCTGACTCTGAATTGGCCTGCTGGACTGGCTGGTGATGAAACCTCGAGCAGGAGGCACACTAGATACTGGTGGTGCATAATAAGGCTCCTGAGGTCTAGGAGGAGCTGGAATACCACTGGCTGCTGGAGTGCTGAATGAACAGGGCGACTTACAAAACCCGTACCATAACGTTCTGCTGGTGCACGAACCCTCGAAAAATGACCAGTCTCTCGATACCTCTTGGCCTCCCTCTCCTCTCTGTCCCGGTCCAACATTCTCTCAATCCTCTGGGCAATACTCACTGCCTGATGGTAAGTGATATCTGTCTCCAACTCTCTGTCCATACTGGTCCGAATACCGGGGTGGAGTCCCTCAATGAAGCATCGAACCCTCTCTCTGATCGTGGCAACCAAAGCCGGTGCATGACGAGCCAAGTCACCAAAACGGACTGCATACTTCGACACAGTCATAGTACCCTGGCGTAACTGCTCAAACTCTGCACACCAAGCATCCCTGAGGCTCTAAGGGACAAACTCAAGCAAAAACATCTCTGAGAACTGAGCCCAAGTGAGTGAAGCTTCCTCATCCAGACTACTCAACTCATAGGCATGCCACCACTGATAAGCTGCTCCCCTCAGCTGGAAAGCGGTGAAAGAAACCCCACGCGTCTCCACAATACCCATAATGCGGACAATGTGATGAAACTCCTCAAGAAAACCCAGAGCGTCATCCGAAGCTAGTCCGCTTAAAATAGGTGGGTGGTACTTCTTGTACCTCTCAAGTCTGAGCTGCTCTGTCTCAGAAGGAGCTACCCGAGCATCACACCGAGTTGGAGCCGCTAGGGGCATAGAAATATACTCTGGAACCTGCCCAACATGGACTCTCTGCTCAGGAGTATGGGCTGGGGAAGTCTGTGCCCCTCCCCCGACCTGAGATGTGGCTGGGGCTATCGAGAGTGGTCCCGCCTGAGTAATAGTTCTGAAAGCGCTCATGAACTGAGCCAAGGTCTCTTGGAGGGCTGGAGTAACAGTAGGGACCTCCTGTGCCCCTCCAACTGTAGCTGCTGGGGGCTCCTCTGTGGTTGCTCTCGCTGGTGCTCGGGCTATGTTGATACCCAATTTTTCCTCAAATTATTTTAAATTTGCATATATACCTTCCAAAATCACTTTTTATAATAATTGGTATTTTTTCATATTTTTATTAATTTCTTTTCTAATTTATTTAGTACTTTATATTCAATAATTATATTAAAAATAATTTCAAAATATTTCCTAGGTCAATATATCATTTTTAATCTTATTAGGATTTAATTATTTCACAAATTAGCCAATTTGGCATTTTTTGGCTATAATTACAATAATTTTGCAATTATAGCCTAATGGTACATTTTATACCATCTTAATTCAATAGGTCATTTTATATTTTAAATATTAGTTAATTACCTTAATTTCACCTATTTAACCTCAATTTCATTTTATCTAATTATTAACTATTTTTATTAATTATTTATCTATTTAATTGGGTATTTAACAATTAGCCTTTCTTATTTAAATTATAACCTAATTTGGTCTAATCCCAACCCCAATTAAAACCAGCCCAATTACACAACCCAATACCCAAGCCCAATCTCTAAAACCCACCCGACCCAACGTCTGATTAAATCCTGGTTGTTGATCAATCTTGATCAACGACCCAAAATCTCCCCTTCCTAATTTAACCCTAAAGACTATCCCCCTTGCCATCCTCATTTTCCCGGTCTCACTTCTCTCACAATCTCTCTAGTTCTCTCTAGAACCTTCTCGTCTCCTCCTCTCCGGTGGAGTCTGTTTATCTCCTCCGGCCACTTTCCTTGCCGGAAGTTATGTCCTCTCATCATCTCCTGGCCACTGCTTCACCCCATGCCGGTCTGATGATACCTTGAGGCCCTCAGGTGAACCCGGAGCGGTTCAACTCCTACCCATGGTCCCTCATGCCATTTTCCGGCCACCTCCGGCCGTTTGAGTAAGATTTGTGACTTCTCCGGCTAAGGCCGGTGACATTTTTAAGGTTTTTTTGTTTTCTCTGGGTTCTCTGAAACCCTAACTCCTAATATTTTCTGATTTCTTTTAGATATGTCTTAGATATGTGTATGTTATGAAGCTTTTTACATGTTTTACTTCAAAGAAACCTTCCTATTGCTAAATGTTCCTTCATCTCAAAATTAGGGTTTCATAACCCCTCTTTCAAAACCATTTTTTCGCTTTTACTATCATTCTACGATTCTTTCTATGATTCAACGATTTATTTGAAGTTTTCTTTTCATTTTGACTGATTATGCTGAAAAACCTAGGTTTTCCTAAATTCTAAGTCTATCTTTGACTAATATGTTCGTTTAAATGCATGGACTCTTATTTCTCATAAATGTTTAAGTTTCCTGTGATTTTACCTTGTTTTTGCTCATTAGGGTTTCTGATTATGTTTTCTTTTGCTTATATCATGTTCGTCCCGTTTAATCCCTTTAGTGTTACTGCTTTGTCTCTAAACCTGTATGATTTTTCTACTATAAACACTAGGGTTTTCGACTCTTTAATTCTCCCTGTTCGTTTAAATGTGTGCTAAACCTTGAATCCCTAATTCTACATGATTCTTTTCCTTGCTATGCTTTTGCTTTCCTATTATTTGCCTAATTGATTTTGTTCCTGTTCGAATCCCTGACTCTCTACAACTTTACTTTGTTAGGGTTCCCGATTTATTATTTACACCCCTGATTCCTTGAGATTTGAAGAACCTTATTCTTACTGACTTCCGAATTTTAACTTATTTTCTTACCTTGTAACATGATTAATGGGTTTCTAATTGATTATTATTTCCTTAATTGATATCTTTTGAACCTAGTCCTAATTGCTTACTTGTATCGGGTTAAAACTGTTTCCTTGTGTGTTGTATGCATAAAAACTTTCCTTAATTGTTATTTTGCCTACTAGCCGTTTAAGTTTAACCCCTTCAATTAAGGGGATACCTAATTACCTGCTATACTTACACTGTCTGAATATTCCCTCAAGCTATATATGATCTCTTTCCTTATTTTGTTACCCACCATTTGAATAATTCCCTTAATTAGGGGGATACTTGTACTGATTGTGTATTGACTGATACTCAGTCCCACAATCATTGGTTGATTCTGATTCCTACCTTATTAGCCACAGTTTTCAAAACTATATATATACACAGTCTTCTTGTTTTTCAAAGAGACACACAAACACGAACTAATCTGTGTAACTCTCTCCCACAACTAAGCTTGCTCTTCTGTGCTACTTGCTACTACTCTAAGTTAGCCGGCTACAAGCCAAGGCTACCTATTGTGCATCTCCTATTTTCTGATTTGTGTTACTACTTTCTGCACCCTATTGGTATGTTCTAATTTAGATTTAAGTCTTCAAACCAATATGTTTCTATTACTGTTGCAATTCATTGTGTTTCCAATCTGCTTGTATCTATTATTCTGTTGTTCAACATGTAACTAGGTTCTTGGATTTTATCTGGTATGTCAAGTTCTGCCTTATTTATTAGCATGCCTTTGTGTGTTCAAACCTGCCTTCATGCGAACCTTTCTGCTTATGTTTGGTACAGTAGTTTGGGTAGACTCTACTGTCTTGAACTGTTTGGTCTTGTTATGTTAGTATAATTCTATGCTTTACTGTGTCCCCAATCCCCTGAATCCCCTTAAATTTTGGTTGTGTGCTGCCTATTACATGTTTGTCATCATGTGTTCTATGTGTGCCCAATCCCTAATACCCCTGTGTGAAAGTTTGGGTGTTGAACTTGCCTTGGTTCTTTTGTTCCATGTGTGATGCTGAACATGTTTTTGGTTCTGAGTTTGGTCTGTTTCTTGTTGATTGCCCTGCTCTTCTCAAATCTGTTTTATTAAGACAAATCTCTCCCCATTTTATAAAACTATTTCAATTGAGTCTCTCTTTTAAAAACTGTTTCTTACTTAAACTCTCCCAAAACTATGTTGAGCACTCTCACCTTACTCTTAGACAACTAGGTTCTGCCCCTTTTGTGTGAGCATCGCTTTGGGACCCTTGAGCTCCTTCTGAAATTTGAAACACAAGAGCTGGCCTTCCCACACTCCACTTACTCTATCTTGGCTATGAAATCTGGGTGTGAGCACTGCCCGGGAGCCCTTGAGGTCCTTAGGGATTTCTGACACACCCGAATTGTGATAAAGGTTGTGAAACAATACATGGCACGGAGGACCTGTTGACTTGGGCCTATTATGAAGCCTCCCTATAGTTAACTTCTTCGTTTCTTACTTTTAGTTATTGTAATTCATATTCAGAGGCCTATAATAATTATTTGTAAAGACAATTATGGGGTTGGATAGTGAAATGGGTTGGTGATATGCATGCTGTAGTATAATTAAGGGTAGAGATCATGTCTCTAGGTTTACTTTTCTCTATGCGCAATAGAAACCATGTTTAGGTACAACATGCCAAGCATGCCATGCATATCATGTTACTTAGGATTTATGGGTATTGTATTCAGCATCTCATTACACTTAGAAATCCTGTCTATAGGGTAAATAACAACAACAAAATGGCTATTATGATGTTCTGCTCATGTCTACCTGTTCTGAGATATCATTTAGAAATCATGCCTTAGAATAAATAATGTTAATAAAATTGCAATCATGTCTCATCATGCCTACGCACTTAGAGATCCTGTTTCTAGGTAAACAACATTAAAAACTATCACCTGTGCTATTCCTGAAACTGTACATAATGCTATGGTTCTATGTGCATTTAGAGATCCTGTCTTAGCGACTGCATAAGCATTATTCTACATTAGACAACATGTTATAGGGTGACACTCATCTAACCACACTTAGTCTAAATACAAAACAGTCTTCTTGTTCTAACAAACTGGTAACTTAGTGTCTGAGTATCTGCAACACCTAGAATTGCATGCTATTAAGTATAACAACCTGGAGTTATCAATAACGCTAGACAACTGCTGCATATTATTCTACACGCCTAGGCAAACCTTAGGTAATCAGCCAAAAAAATAAAACCAGAACTGTCTCTGTGATTATGTTTATCTGTCAGCATGTTAAAATCAGTAGGCAAGCCTGATTAGGACTTCCTCTCTGAGTTATGTAATCTGACTCTACTATTATCACTTAGACATTATGCTTAGGATCAAAATCTGAATTTAAGACCTTAATTGTGTATGAGACATGCTGTTTATGTGAAATAGGTGTGGAGGTATACTTGAGCCTTTATCTGGTTTCCATGCTTTTCCCCTTAATTGAAGTCCTATATGTTTTTATTATGTGTCGCCTTAGTAATTTTCACCTTTTAAAACTTAAGGGTCTGCCTAGCACCTCCCTTATAGGATAGGAGTCCTAATTTCTTGACTAATAGGAAAGGGACGGGTAACAACATGCAATAGAGGTCGTGACCAACACACGCTTTAGTTACCTTCACGGGGTGAGAGTTGGTAGATATGGACATGATGGCCGGTGCGCTAATATCACGTGTAGCCCCTCTTTGAGGAGTCTCATACCAGGTATTGCATTGATGTGATCCATATTATAAACAAACCTAGGACATTCCTTTACTTTTCATAAATATGCTTAGATTGTAATTCTTTTCAAAAGCTAGTTCTTCATTAACTGTTTTTTCAAACATCTGTACTTAGACTTAAATCCCCTATTATTTGAGCCTTACTTGTTTATTTGCTAAATTGTACAAATTGACAAAAGAGCTGTTTGGCCGGGAACCACACTTGTGGATCCTGAGGGGTGCCTAACACGTTCCCCTTAGGATAATTTCAAGACCTTACCATGTCTCTAGTTATCAACGTAGTTATAAATGAACCCCCCTAGGTGCCCTAACACACCTTAAAAATCGTTAGGTGGAGACTCTTCAAAAACGCAAGACCCCTTTCCCAAAAGGAATGAGTTGTCTCAACCAATGTCATAAACCAGATTTTGCGAGAAAAAGGGGGCGCGACAGCATGTCGACTCTGCTGGGGATATTAGGCTTTTACCATTTCAAACTGCCTTGTGAATTTGTACCTTTACTTTGTTTGATACTTGCACCCTTTACTTTTCCCTTTATGTGCAATTAATCGTTTATCTCTTTCGAGTACTTACTTTTTTCCAAAAAGAAAACTAACATGTTTCTTTGTTTCCCTTTGTAACCGCTTTATATCATAATTGTTGTATTTACCGCTTTCTTAACGTGCAAATACATGACAATATGCTTTTAATGCTTATTTATTATTGCATAATCATGCTCAACATCATATTCCACTCGTGCCAAACAAATACTATAGCAACGCTTGATGAGTGGCTGCGCCCTTCCTATATTATTACCCCTAATATCTAAAAGGCTTATTTGCGGTAAAACTAGTCGATCAACGGTGCAGTCGACGGTTCCGTGCCTTTCCCCCTTGAGTTGTCCACTCAAGGGTACCAGTCTAAAACCCCATAGAAACCTTACTCTATTATATTGCTACATGTATCATGGTCAAACCTAGCCAGGCTAAAGTGATGTCCGCACATTAGCTTTTAAGACAGACTTGTTCAAAGTCCACTGGGATTCCCTAAAACGGACATCATCACGTTCTGTGCATTTATTTGGGAGAACTAAATGCTTCATGCTAATTTTTGATGTTAGAATAGTCGAGTCTGGTGGGGGTAAAGGTCTAACCTTGTTTGCCTTGCAGAAATATGAGGCACGAAGTCCCCAGATTCGGCATGGTCACCAATATCAACCCAAGATTGCTGAGTTGGTGGAAAGATTTACATTCTAGTGACAAAACTCTCGTCAGAAAATATTTGGGCAATCTATCATCTCTCCTGGAGATCCAGCCTAACAACATGATAATAGAGGCTGCTACCCTGTTTTGGGATTGTGAAAGGGCCGTGTTCCGCTTTGGGGACATTGAAATGACACCTTTTCTAGAGGAGATAGGAGGACTGGCCGGTCTAGTTTGGGAAACTCCGGGTTTGGTAATTCCTGAGAACCGCACAGGCAAGGGTTTTCTAAAAATGATGGGTTTGAAGAAGAATGCAGAACTGGTATGATATAAAGAATCGTACATCCCTTTTGACTATTTGTATGAAATGTACGGTCACAGCAAATCATACCGTACCTACCATGATGAGTTCTCCATCACATCCTTGGGACACATCCATCGTAGGGTATTCGTCTTCATGTTTTGCTTCCTGGGTCTGATCGTGTTTCCAATGAAGAAAGAAAGAATCCATACTAGGCTGGCTATGGTAACCAAGACCCTAATGGAGGGGATTGGTGGACAAACATTCAGCATTGTACCCATGACCATTGCAGACATATACCGAGCCCTAGAGAAGTGTCAATGAGGAGTGAGACACTTCGAAGGCTGCAATCTACTACTTCAGCTTTGGCTAATGGAACATCTCCAAAAAGGCGAATACCGAAAAGAAATTCATCGAAGGGTCTGGGCCACATTGCTTTCCACCATCCAAAGCGAATGAATTACATCCCCGACATGTTTGCTCATCCTGAGAATGCCAAAGGATGGGTCGAGCTATTTGATAATGTGACTGAAGAAAAGGTTCAATGGATGTTTGAGTGGTTTCCGACAGAGGAGTTCATCGCCCGGTCCAGAGATGCACCGTTCCTGATACTGATTGGTCTAAGAGGAACATACCCTTACGTCCCTCTTCGAGTTATAAGGCAAGTAGGTAGGAAGCAAGTCATACCTATGGTCGACAAGATGATCCATCTTCGAGACGACTTCCAAAATGATGATAGTCCTTATAAGTGTCAAGCCCAACACATGTGGCACTGTAAGATTGTGATGGAGAAAGACACCATTGAGCCAGACAGATATCACGCTGGTTGCACCCCCTTCTATTCTGGTTGGTTGGAAGACAATTGGGATGGTCTGGGCAAGCTAGGGTTCGTTCAAGGCCATGGGATTATAGATGAAAAGGCCGAGGCGCAAGTAAAATACAACCAGTTGCGCAAAAGGATCCGGGAATGCGAGAGCGAACACTGAGAAATACATGAGTCCAACAAGAAGCTGATTGAGGAATGGAAAGACATGGCTATCAGTACCAACAAAAGACTAGGATACTTAGAGCGAGGCATAGTAGAACTGGAGGGAAAATTTCTCAAAGGGTTGAAGACTGTCAAAAGGCTGAAGGGACCGAAGGTGGACACCTAGCCAGAGCATACTTGTTTCTAGGACTTCGTGAATTGGGGAAGCTGTTCAAGGGAAGCAAGAATGCCAAATCTGGGGAAGTTCTTTCTGGGACAAAGTAGATAGGAATGTCTTTCTTTTACTTTATCAATGTAACGAGGCCAATGGCCATTAGTGACCTTCATGTTTATTTAGTGTCATTTTGGGATTCGTCTATTTTCTTATCGATAAAATGAGGCATTTGGCATATTAAGTTCTCCAAATCAATTTGTCGCTAGGCCTACCTCAGGCACAATGAGGTTCCCAAATTATGACGCGCTTTACATTCCCGCACTATGTGTTTAAATATTGCAATACTTTTTATAAATCCTCACTGACTTGGCTACCTTTTGTTTTTGTTTTTGTTTTCTTTCTTTTATTATTATTCCCCTCCCCAAAGGTTAGTTCGTGCACTCTGGCATCATCATCCTATCTCACAAGATACAGGGGCCCTCCACCCACTCCTCTTCCTAGTCCTCCTAAAGGCAAGAACAAGGGCAAGAATAAAATGGAAGATTCAAGCAACAATCAGAAAGGAGAACAGAGTTGAATGGGTAGAGGCCACTGATGTCCAGGGTATTCAGGTTCCTAATGAGAATATGTCACAGCTTGAGCAAAAGTTGTTGAAATTCCAAGAAGAGCTTGATCAGGTTCGAAATCTGGCAAACCTGTCATTTTCCCTCAACATCCCAGACGTCACCCTCCCCAACATTCAAAATCCTACACCTCCAAAAAATATCCCAAGACAGCAGACTCATCCCGCACCTCACCATCATGCCACTCCACCAAAGAGCCAATGTAACACCTGTCATACCCCAAATAACACTCCACTACTTATCCCGGAACCTCAAAACTCCACAAACAACCATATCTACACCCATGCACCAGGCCACCATAACAATCCTATATACGTGGAGACCATGACACACTCCTCTCCATATATCTCATACACACCTAAATTTGATGAAAAGGATCTACTTATAAAGAACTTGGCCGAGGAACTTAGGAAGTTGACCAGCCGGGTTCAAGGCGTTGAGGGAATCAAGGGAGTCGAAGGGCTAAATTATGAAGACCTCTGCATACAGCCTGATGTAGAACTGCCCAAGGGGTACAAACCTCTGAAGTTCGAAATGTTTGGTGGTACAGGTGATCCAAGGGTCCATCTGAGGACCTATTGTGACAAGATGGTTGGAGTAGGGAAGGATGAAAGGATCCGCACGAAGTTGTTCACGAGGAGTTTGAAAGGAGATGCATTGTCTTGGTACATCAGCCAAGATCCCAAGAAGTGGTCAAACTGAGTAAGCATGGCATCTGACTTTATGGACATGTTCAGATTTAATACAGAAAACGCACCAAACATGTTCTACATCCAGAATTTGAAGAAGAAGCCCACGGAGACATTTCGCGAGTATTCTACTCGCTGGAGGTCCGAAGCCGCTAAAGTCAGACCCGCTTTAGAGGAGGAGAAGCTGAACAAGTTCTTTGTGCGGGCTCAGGACCCGCAATACTATGAACGATTGATGATTATTGAGAACCACAAGTTCTACGACATTATCAAATTGGGGGAAAGGATTGAAGAAGGTATTAAAAGTGGCATGGTCACAAATTTTGAAGCCTTGCAAGCTACGAATAAGGCTTTACAGTCCGGTGGTGTGTCCAAGAAAAGGGACGTGGGAGCTTTGATGGTTGCACAAAGATCCAAATCCCCAACTCAAATACCAAACTTACCCAACACCTCCACTCACATATCAACCAACCCCAAATTACCAAGCACCCTTACCCTCACACCAAGCTCCACCACCAACTTATCAATCATCCCCGCCACCTACATATCAACCTGCTTCACCGAGATACTCCCAGCCCGCTCCTGTCTACCACACTTACAACCCTCAACCATCCCATTATCAATCACCCCCTGCATGCCAAAACTTCCCTAGACCTCGGCCTAATTTTTATCGCAGATCTCCAAAACAGTATATCGCCATCGCTGAACCCATCGACCAACTGTACGAGAAGCTCAAAGTTGCTGGTTATGTCACACCCATCCCTGCTGCAACCCCTGAAAATCATTTCCAGTAGGTTAACCCAAACAAATCTTGTGTATACCACTCCGGCATGAAAGGACACACCATCGATGAATGCCATTTTTTGAAAGACAAAATACAGTCCTTGATTGATAACAAGATCATTGTGGCAAAGGAGCCCGCTCCGAACGTCCTAACAATCCTCTTCCAGACCATAAGGGTAGAGGTATCCACATGATTGAAATAGAAGATGACTTGGATTCCGAGGGATCGATCGTAGAAGGCGATAACCCAAAGAAACCGACAATTACTCTCAATCCAATTATAGTCCAGATTCAACCGTCTGAGGATGCTGAGGTAAACATGTCTATACCTCTTGAGTTTGAAGCTGCGCCACCCACAAAGACACCGATACCAATTGAGGTTGAATTTGTGTCTCCGACAAATGCACCCGCACCATTCGAGGTTGCAGTCTTGCCACCCAAGGCACTTGTTCCCTTTGAAGTAAGGATAGCCGCGCCGATCCCAGTGGCGATGTCAACCACACCACCCTTCTATACAAATGCTGTACCCTGGGACTATACAACCAAGGAAAGAAAGAAGGGCAAGGTCAGGATTGAAGAAGCTATCGCAGCACAGGGTATGACAAGAACTGGTAGAGTCTATACCCCTGAACATCTGGCCGAATCAAGCAAGCATGCTTCCAATCGGCCTCCTCTTATTGAGACAGGCCTGGACGACCTTTAGAGGAAAGTATAGGACAAGGAGTACTCGGTCATTGACCAGTTGAACAAGACGCCAACACAAATATCCATTCTCTCTTTGCTGCAAAATTCTGAGACGCACTGCTTTGTTGAAGGTGTTGAACGAAGCATATGTGCCTAAAAATATCACTAGCGGGGAAATGGCCAATATGGTAGGCCAGGTATTGGAAAGCCATAAGATTACTTTTCATGAAGACGAGCTACCACCTGAAGGGCTAGGGCATAACAAAGCACTGCACATCACCGCACAATGCGAAGATTATTTCATCACCAGAATCCTGATCGATGGAGGGTCCAGTCTTAACATCTGTCCTCTGATAACACTCATGAAACTGGGTAAAGGGCTGCATGAGATAAAGGATGGAACAATCAATGTGAAAGCTTTCGATGGTTCTCAAAGGTCCACCATCGGTGAGATTAGCCTATGTTTGCAGATGGGACCAACCTGGTTCGAGGTTGATTTCCAAGTGATAGACGTACCCGCGTCCTACAACTTGCTATTAGGGTGACCACAGATCCATGCTACTGGGGCCGTAGCGTCAACGCTGCATCAGGAAGTGAAGTTCGAGTGGAACCACCAGGAGGTAATTATTCACGGTGATGGTAGCAACCCTATTTACAGCCACCAGACTATTTCGGAAATCGAGGGAAGAAGGAAGCTAGGTGGAGAAACTTACCACCACATTGAACGGGTCAATGCTATTGACAAAGACAAATTGTGGGATAGCAAAATCGAAATCATACTAAGCTGGAGTGGGTACGAGCATGGCAAAGGGCTCGACAAGAACCTCCAAGGGATCTCCAAACCTATCAAGATCAAAAGCCATGGCACCACTTTTGGTCTGGGATACGACTATTCTTGGCAAGAGTATAACGACTGGTCGCCACCTTGGCGCGGTCCTTACTACCCACTGGAGCAGCCGATACCGCATCTGGAGAAGACCTTCCAACATGCCGACATTATTTATGGGTCAGATGAAGAAGAAACACTTGCAGCAATGAGGAACTTGTTTCTGGAGGATAGTGATATGGACTGTTGTGTTATTCTAGAGGAGGAGGGGGAGGAAGGCCTTTCCATACAGGTTGTGTACAGAGGGACGTACCTCAAGATTGGACTATCAGGACAACCAAAGCCCGACGAGCCTCGGGGTAGCAAGGCTAAAACGAGCATTATTCACTGTTTTCTTTACCAAATTATTTTCTTTTCGCATTTTCACTCCTGCAATAAGATCTTCAATGTTCAAGACAATTGTTCCATTTTTCAAAAGCATTTTAATTTTTCTTATGAATCAATATTTATTGCTATCATTTTCTCTCACTACTTTATCTATGCAACATTACTATTACTTGTCTTGATGAACTAATGACTGTGACATGCAACGAGACAACGCAACAAACGGACGTTGACTCAGAAGAGGATGATATACCTGATGAAATTGTCAAAGAAGTGGAGAATTTTGAGAACAGACCTAAGTCCAACCTGGATGAGACCGAAATTTTCAACTTAGGAGATTCAGAAAATGTCAAGGAAACGCGAATCAACATTCACCTGTCGCCATCAGAAAAGAAGGAATACACAGAATTTCTAAAGGAATATGAGGACATATTCGCCTGGTCATACGATGACGTGATTTGTCTGAGTACATCTATTGTGGCTCACAAACTGCCAACCAATCCAATGTGTCCACCAGTCAAGCAAAAGCTCAGAAAATTCAAGCCCGATATGAGCTTGAAAATCAAGGAAGAAGTTACCAAGCAAATCAACGCCAAGGTTATCAGGGTAGTTGAATACCTAACCTGGTTAGCTAACATTGTACCAGTGCTAAAGAAAGATGGAAGGGTCAGAGTCTGTGTTGACTACCGGGACCTCAACAAGGCCAGTCCGAAAGACGACTTCCCTTTGCCAAACATACACATACTGATTGACAATTGCGCCAAGCATGAGCTACATTCATTCGTGGATTGCTTCGCTGGTTATCATCAGATCTGGATGGATGAGGAAGACGTTGAGAAAACGGCTTTCATTACGCAGTGGGGAGTATACTGCTACAAGATGATGCCATTCGTCCTGAAGAATGCAGGGGCCACATACATGAGGGCCATGGCCACTATCTTCAACGATATGATACACAAGGAGATTGAGGTATACGTGGATGATGTTATTATCAAATCCAAGAAAGCCACTGATCACATAGCAGACTTGAGGAAGTTCTTTAATAGGTTGTGGAAATACAATCTGAAGCTGAATCCCGCAAGGTGTGCATTCGGGGTTCCTGTTGGGAAGTTGCTTGGGTTTATCGTGAGCCGTCAAGGGATAGAACTGGATCCATCAAAGGTCAAAGCCATTCAAGAACTACTACCGCCAAGGAACAAAAAAGATGTGATGAGCTTCTTGGGAAGGATTAATTACATCAGCCGATTCATAGCACAGTCTACAGTTATCTGTGAGCCGATCTTCAAGATCCTGAAGAAGAACGCCGCAACCAAGTGGACCGATGATTGTCAAAAGGCCTTCGACAGAATTAAGGGGTACCTGTCAACGCCTCCAGTACTAGTACCACCTGAGCTGGGTAGACCTTTGCTACACTACCTTGCAGTGTTATATGGAGCCTTCGGTTGCGTCCTGGGACAACAAGATGAAACAGGGAGAAAAGAGCAAGCAATTTATTATCTCAGCAAAAAGTTCACTCCGTACGAAGCTCGGTATTCTCTCTTGGAACGCACCTGTTGCACTCTGACTTGGGTCACTCAGAAGCTGAGACATTACTTCTGTGCCTATACCACATATCTCATATCGAGGATGGATCCCTTGAAGTACATATTTCAGAAGCCCATGCCCACTAGCAAGCTAGTCAAGTGGCAAATCCTGTTGAGTGAGTTCAACATTGTTTACGTGACTCAGAAAGCGATCAAGGGACAAGCACTGGCAGACCACCTTGCTGAAAACCCTGTGGATGGAGAATACGAACCCCTAAAAACGTATTTTCCCGATGAAGAGGTATCATTCATAGGAGAAGATATTGGAGAATCCTATGACGGTTGGAGAATGTTCTTCGATGGAGCAGCAAACTTCAAAGGAGTCGGCATTTGATCAGTATTAATATAAGAAATCGGCCAGCATTACCCGGTGTCTGCCAAACTCAGATTCCCCTACACCAATAATATGGCTGAGTATGAAGCCTGCATTTTAGGGCTCAAAATGGCCATTGACATGAACATTCAAGAGCTGCTAGTGATTGGAGATTCAGACTTACTTAAATATCAGGTACGAGGGGAATAGGCAACCAAGAATTCCAAGATACTGTTGTATCTGCACCACGTGCAGGAATTGAGAAAGAGGTTCACGGAGATAGAATTTTGGCATGTTCCCAGAATCCAGAACGAGTTCGCCGATGCATTGGCTACCCTGTCCTCTATGATTCAGCATCCAGACAAGAATTTCATTGATCCCATTCCAGTGAAGATCCATAGTCAGCCAGCTTACTGTGCCCATGTCGAAGAAGAAGCCGACAGAAAGCCTTGGCTTCATGACATCAAGGAATACTTGTCAAAAGGAGAGTACCCAGAGCTCGCAAACCCTACTCAGAAACGCACACTTTGGAGATTATCCAACTTCTTTCACGGCGGAGGAATCCTATATAGGAGGACTCCCGATTTGGGATAATTAAGATGTGTCGACGCAAAGGAAGCATCCAGGCTACTAGAGGAAATTCATGCTGGGACCTACGGTCCACATATGAACGGTTTTGTATTAGCAAAGAAGATACTCCGGGCTGGTTACTTTTGGATGACTATGGAAACAGACTACATCCAGTATGTCCAGAAATGCCACCGCTGTCAGATACATGCATACATGATAAAGGTACCTCCAAACGAGCTTAATGCAACAAGCTCACCATGGCCGTTCGCCGCTTGGGGCATGGACGTTATTGAACCAATCGAGCCTGCCGCCTCTAACGGACACAGGTTCATCCTCGTAGCCATCGACTATTTCACCAAATGGGTCGAAGCAGCATCCTACAAAGCAGTGACTAAGAAAGTCGTGGCAGACTTTGCCGCGACCGTGTTGTTTGTCGATTCAGAATTCCAGAGTCAATCATTACCGACAATGGTTCCAATCTCAACAACGAATTGATGAAAGTTGTGTGTGAAACTTTCAAGATCAAACACAAGAATTCCATAGCCTATCGACCTCAAATGAATGGAGATGTAAAGGCCGCCAACAAAAACATCAAGAAGATACTAAGAAAGATGATATAAAAGCACAAGCAGTGGCACGAGAAGTTATCATTCGCTTTACTGGGATATCGCACCACAGTCCGCACATCAACTGGGGCAACTCCCTATATGCTAGTTTACGGTACAAAGGCTGTCATTCCCTCCGAAGTCGAGATTTCCCTAAGAATTATACAAAAAGTCGAGCTTAGCGATGCAGAGTGGGTAAAGAGTCGTTATGAGAAGCTAGCCCTCACAGACGGAAAGAGAATGAATACAGTCTGCCATGGTCAGCTCTATCAAAACATAATGTCCAGAGCCTTCAACAAAAGAGTCAAGCCAAGACAGTTCACACAGGGGCAGCTGGTGTTAAAGAAGATTTTTCCACATCAAGATGAAGCCAAAGGGAATTTCTATCCCAACTGGCAAGGCCCATACATGGTTCACCGAGTTTTGACAGGAGGAGCACTTATACTTGCAGAAATGGACGGAGAAATCTGGCCAAAACCAGTCAATTCAGATGCTGTCAAACATTACTATGCGTAATCATTATGTTTTATCAATGATGTAAATTGAACTACGCCTGACCTAATTCCCGTTTAAGAGGGGATACGTAGGCAGCCCTATGGGTTCGGTCACAATTCAATAAAAATTCCATTTTTCTCCGCAATTGGAACCGGGGCAGAATTTTGAGGAGGACCCTCAAAATTCTGAAGCAAGTTCAGCCGATCGCCGCACGAGAAACAATCAGAAACGTCAACCCATCAAACTGGGGCTGAATTTTGAGAAGGACCCTCAAAATTCTGAAGCAAGTTCAGCCGATCGCCGCACGAGAAACAATCAGAAACGTCAACCCATCAAACTGGGGCTGAATTTTGAGAAGGACCCTCAAAATTCTGAAGCAAGTTCAGCCGATCGCCGCACGAGAAACAATCAGAAACGTCAACCCATCAAACTGGGGCTGAATTTTGAGAAGGACCCTCAAAATTCCGTAGCAGGAGAGGTTGCAATGTCTTGAACCGTGTCACGGTCGTCAGTTCATCCAAAAATCATTTTAAATTATACATTGTGCTATATGTTTACAAAATCATGCATGTTTGTTCATGAAACATCTTTGTTCAGCAACGCTACCCCAATGATACATACAGTATCATCAGACCAAGCGGACAAGTCAAGGAAAGCCAGCGAGGATACGAACTAACCTTCCCCTTACAAAACTCACGATTTTTCTTTGGATGCAGGCACAAAGATTGCAAAATCCCCAAAACATATTATCCGCAGAAGGACGGATATTGTTCAAATATGTGATTCTCAAACCCTTCGCACATGCCGACATTTATTATCAGCGCAAACGATGCTTCATTGCCACAATACTCATGATGGTCACAATACTGCAATTTATTACCAGCTAAGAATTTCTATTGTCATTTATTTAATCCTGCATAAAGGTTGCTATTCTGCCTTCCACTCTACATAAGGCTACCTTTCTGCCTTCCGAGACTAAACATTGTCTCCACCTGCATTCGCATTCTTGCATAAGGCTACCATTCTGCCTTCCGAGACTAAGCACTGTCTCCATCTACATTGCATGAGGATACCATTCTGCCTTTCGAGGTTAAACCTCCATCTGCATCGTTGCATAAGGCTACCATTCTGCCTTCCGAGACTAAGCACTGTCTCCATCTGCATCTCTACATAAGTCTACCATTCTGCCTTCCGAGGTTAAGCTCTACCTCCACCTGCATTTGCATAAGGCTACCATTCTGCCTTCCGAGGTTAAGCTCTACCTCCACCTGCATTTGCATAAGGCTACCATTCTGCCTTCCAATTTGCAGAAAGCTACCATTCTGCTTTCCAACTTGCATAAGGCTACCATTCTTCCTTCCGAGGTTAAGCTCTACCTCCAACTGCATTTGCATAAGGCTGCTATTCTGCTTTCTAACTTGCACAAGGATACTATTTTGCCTTCCAATTTTCATAAGGCTACCATTTTGCCTTCCCTTGCATAAGGCTACCATTCTGTCTTCTGAGACTAAGCACTGTCTCCACCTGCATTTGCATAAGGCTACTATTCTGCCTTCCCTCTGCATAAGGATACTATTGTGCCTTCCGAGGCTAAGTTCTGCCTCCAATTTACTTTTCGAGACTACCCGTTGTCTCAAGCACTATTGATTTCGCCTTTCTTTTGGGCTAAGCTCTGCCCTTTAATTCGCAAGACTAAGCTCTGTCTTGTCAGCATCATACTACTACATTCTTCATGGGCTAAAATATCGCCAACTTATCCAAAGGCGTCATCGTTCGGAGGCACCATCTTTATGGCCCGAGAACACCATGCCATGGCCTGAGGATCCCCTTTAATCTTTTGCATATCATTATTCAAAGGCGTCATGGTTCAGAGGCATCATCCTCATAGCCCGAGAACATCATTTCATAGCCCAGGACGTCATGGTCTGAGGACGTCATCCTTAACCGTCCAAAGACATCACTCATGGTCCGATGAGAACTTGCATCATGTTTAAATTACGCAAAATATATGCTTATATCATTTATTTGCAGGTAATCCGGCAAGCAACGGTCATCCCGGCAGGAGCGGTCCCGCTCCAGTTCTCCTAACCATTCCTATAAACCGTTTGCTCACCCAACCCTCTGCGTTGCGTCCGTTCTTGTAAACTTTCATCGGTATACTTCGCCAATGGCTCCTGAACTACATACGACCTGATTCCTGTCAAACCAGGGATACGTAGGCAACTCAGAAACCAGGGTGCGACCTAAATCTCTTCAAACCGTTT